>JAPYZI010000106.1:0-127621 GCA_030523105.1 Ophioninae sp. A BG-2022a | reverse complement strand
TGGCAGTGAAATAAACTAGATGGCGTTAGTGGTTTCAGCGCAATTACAAAGAATCATCTTACCCCAAGGGATCAACTCGTACTACTTTCCCCTACAATGCACTTTTATCGAAAAAAAAAAAAAAAATGAAAGAGGTAAAATGAACAAAATTAAAGAAGAACAAAATTACATGACATCATGTAGAATCGACCACAATTGTTTCAATTTTTGAATAATTTTTCTGTTTTTTGGGTTATTTATTCTATTTAAGAAAATTTTTTTAATGTTTTCAGTTTTTTTTGCAAAAAAACCGCGTTGTTGGCTACACGAAAGACGCACCCACTTTTTTCACCGTTCAACGTGTTTGATATACTATGATACAGGATTTTTGTGATTGTTAAATTTCGGCGTTAATTTTTTGTTTATAAAAAATATAGTGAAGTCAACTGATCCGTTGGCCGTGCGAGTTAAGGCGCAACTAGTGACCAGCGGATCGGTAGGTCCCGGGTTCAAATCCCGGAGATTTTTCTTCGGTATTTTTCGATGAAACTCGTTCCGCGGTCGGAAGGTGAACTCGGGACCGGCTGTACTGGCATAGGTTTTCCGCAGTTTTCGGAATCACGAGGTGGGGGAATAGGAGGAAACACGGTGGGGGGAACAGGAGGAAAAAGGAGGAAAACAAGGTGGGGGAACCGGGAGGAAACAAAAAGTGGAAAAAACAGGGGAGAGAGGAGGGGAGAGGTGCTGTAAAAATCTAAAAGGGTGTACGGGGTGGTACAACTAATAAAAAAAAAAATATAGTGAAGTCAATTTGTTCCGAAAAAATCTGTACAAATTCTCGAGTGCCTTTCAGAAATAGTACAATAACATAAAAAAACGGATATTCAAATTGGAGAGATGACATATCAAACCCAGGTCGAATTGGCATGGAATGCCCCATATATATCTATACATAAATATATACACGGTGAACGGTAATTCCACATATTCTTTTAAAGGGCTTATTCAAGAGACGATTTGGGGTGAAAAGAATCAGCTAGGGATCATAATCGAGTAGTTACTGAGTTATTAGGGTTTACAATTGTTAGAAAAGTTCAGGCTTGCCACCGAGAATAAATAATTACAAAAACAAAACTCCACTCTAAATATTTAATTAATAATTTTCTAAAAGCGGATAAATGGATAATAGCATTACAAAAAGCATCCCCGAAACTCGCGTAACCTAGAATCGGTTATTTTTGAAATTATGTGTAAGTCGGACATAGATTTTTTATTGAAAAGTCGATAAACTATAGTTCTTGATAGAATAATAATAGAATAGATAAAATAATGAAACATTATTATTATTTTAGATTTTTCACGGAATGGTTTAATAATTCTTTACGTATGAATTTACCGCGACCGTTTATAGAGAAACAACTTTTTCTGCTGAAAAATTGAACGAGTCAATATGGTGGAAACAGCAATGCAATTAAGTTTTCTAGTATTAAACAATACGGTTTGAACGCCCTACATTTCACGAAGATTTGTTTATATTCATGCGGCTCACAAAAAATAAGTTTTTTTTGGGATTCTTTTTTGTAAATACTAAAAAAAAACAGTCAAAGGGAAGTTTAATGGTTTATTTTATATGAATTAAAAAAAAAATTTTTTACTATTTTCCGCGTGCACAACGTTTAAATAAAATATCCAACCGATGTAACCAAGAAAATAAAACAAAAATACAAAAATTAACTATAAACAAATTATAAACGCATACGAGAAATTAATCAATTAATATCCTAGAAACTATTTTTTGTTTTCGTAGTCTATTCGTATATTTTTTACGTTTCTAACAAGGCCACGATCGACACGAAAAAAAGTATTCAATGATCACATCTCAATGGCGTTCAGTGATGAGCATATCTGAACGATGAAGCACCTATTCACCAGCCCCAAGTACCAGATTGCACATCTACTTTCTTTTGATTGTTCCTTCCATGCTAGAATGTACAATAGTGTGTATCGTCTCGTATATAATGTTTTGTTATCGATACGGTAATCGAGCGGCAGTATGTTATCGTATCGGTTTTCCAATACAATCACTGCTATTCCATCAGCCTTTGGTATCCTCTTCGTTACCTCCGAATGAATGTCGAATGATTGATTACCTCTGTACGATTTTGCAATTTATATGATATCCGCGTACAGGTAGCTTCGTGCGGGCTTCTATACAACCAGCTGTACATCGGCATGGATGACATTTGAAGGCAATGCTTTTCCTGAATAATTTCGGAACGATTCCGATTTCAATTTAGTTCGAATGATACCATCGTTTTCTTCGATATTCAAAAAATAGTGCATCCATATTGAAGTACTGGAAAATATACATCTACGAGTAACGACAAAATTATTCGAAAGTTATCCGTTTTGGAATGTTTAGATAATCAACGTTTCTATACGCACTCATAATTATTGTAACTAAAACATATCACGAGCTGCGTTACGACTTTCTGCACTATCAATGATCCACCCACGCTTGCCATCGTCGCGCATTTTGAAATGATTTTTTATCTCTCTTTCGGACTTATTTGTTTCTAAGGTATTCATGTGGATGGATACTAGAAAATCACGAAAAGTCTTAAAGATTGAGGAATAACAATAATAACAATAATTCTAGATAGAGTAATAATATTCACTAACAAAACCTGCGACAAGCATACACTAATGTCGTTGAACTTAATTTCAATTATTATCGAAATTGGAAAATGAGCGTTTGGCAATATTTATTTATTATCAAATTAACTATTCGTAAGGCTAAACACGTACGTCATGATCTATACTTGTAAATCCAACATTTTTTCATTTTGGACTAACTTTTGCCTCGACACGAGTCCATCCAGTGATAGCTTAAAAATTAAATCTTTAAGGTAGACACCTTGGACGATCGAAAAATGAGTATATTTATAAAATAATAATAAACTCGAAAGTATGGGCCAGAATATTTTTATTTTTGTACACACCATCAGAAAGGGCTTTAAGAATAACGTTAATAAATGTCTATTCAAAATATTTTTAAATGGCGCCTTTCTGCACATTGCCGCGGAGGACTTCCACACGATACACGCGGTCCCAGCTGTGTTATCAGGTCATATTATACCTTAAAAAAAATCAGCTCATCCGTGAATCGTGTCACTACAATGTAGTGGTTTTTTTTTGGCTACTAAAAAAATTATGGTGAGTCGAAGAAAAAAAAATGTTGTTTTTCACTGAAATTTGTCGAGCAGAAACAATAATTTTAAGAAAACTTATCAAACTATTGCAAAAATCCTACGTGACATTTGAGATATTGTATCTAAAAGTATTGTGTAAACATGTGAAAGTAATCGGACTGATAGTTTATGATATTTCGATAGTACCAATTCAAAAAATGTAGTTTCGAAATAATCCCAAAAGAAACTAAATGTGCGGTTATTCAACTCGTGGTGTGGTTTTTGCAAGTCTTACCTCCAATTAGCGATTCCTGGACCATTGACGCCCTGTTCAGCAGCTGATTGAGAATCTTCTATCTTTTTTTAAAAAACTCTTCGTGCTGTTCGTGCTTCTTGTGTCTTATATAGTTGTAAATACGGAACGAACCGTACGATCGAGCGCCCGCAGCAGCTCAACCTACTCCCGAAAAATAACTGTAACTTGCTGGATTTTGCGTTTTCAACGCGTAGTATGGCTTAAATTATTCTCAACAGTTCATAGTTTATTAAAAAAAATAGTAATTTTAAAAATTACATGGTGGCCAGATGCCTTAAAACTTGGTTCAAATCAATTTTTCCATAAACTCCCTTTTCGTTGATTTTCCATTGGCGACGAAGTGAGAAAATATTCCAATACGATAATCGATTATATATAAGCTTTTCTCGCTTACCCACAAAGCCCACGGAACTATACTTGGCCATCCGGGAAAGACACTTGGACTGAGGTAGAATTTGATGAGGCAATTAAGACGGACTGTCACCCTCGTCCATCTCTCTATCAACGCGCCCATCCTCTCCACCTATATATCCTTACGCTCACCCGATTTCTCTCTTCCCGCTGTATTTCTCATCTTCCTGCACCCCATCGTAGCACGAGCGGAGTGAACTCGATAGATTGCCAGCGGCGACCACCGAACGCAGGAAGAGAAATGGTCGGAAGATGGGACGGCGTGAGTTCTGAATTCGAACGAGTTAAGCCGGACCATAATAATTTTGAATGGACGGGCTTGCCTCGATGAATCTTCGATCCAGTCGAGCATGCGACGAGATGTACCTTCCCTTTTCCGGTTTTTCACTTCCTCCTGGTGTCCTCATCGGTACTTAGTTTGTATAAGTAATAATATATACCCAGTCTATTTATTTGGAACTTAGCCCAATCAATCAGCTTGATTCTAAGTATTGATAATGTAATATTTTCAGAATTTGCAGCGATTTACGGTGATTGAAAATAATATTTATAATAATTTGCAACAGTATTTGCGATAATTTACAATAATATTGGTTTCGCAATGATTGACATTTGCACAAGTTGTTTTTTCATAAGCTACTGTGTTAAATTCATACCGTCACAACTTCTAAATTATTTTGTAAGAAATTCTAAAATATTTCGCTTAAGCCTAACAATTTACCCCTTGTTTACGCAAAAAATCAACAAAAATGCAGCACGAAAAAAACATTTTTGCCATATATCGTAAAACGTGTTTCTCGCGATGAACACTACAGACGCCCACAAAACAATTTCATCACTTTACAGTGATATTTCCTTAAGTGAACGCATTTGTCAACGTTGATTTATGAAATTCCATTCTGGAGATTTGTCAACTTAACATCAACAAAATTTTGGACAACCTTAACTCGATATTGAGGAAGAAATCTTAGCTCTAATTGAGTTTGATGGCATTGTCACGATGACAATGCCATCAAACTCATCGAACAAAATGGTAATTCCTTCATAGAATAAAAGCTATTTCATAGACGAAAAAAAAACGAATTTCTTTTGTGAGAAAAAGTCGACGTTACTTTCCGAGCAACCCAATAATAATTTACTTTTCACTGTAGTCGCTCGACGTGCGGTTATCATTAATCGCATTTACGAGAGCAGGAATTTGATGTGCATCCTGATGAGAGTGTAATACGGATTACACGTGGGAGTACGAAATTCCACAGCTAATTCATATCGAATCAATAACTCTGGAATCCGTGTCATTCAAGCACAGAGAAGATGGTAAAGCTGTGGAGGTGAGCGAATAAAGAGAATTGATTTTCCAATAAAAAATTTTAATTTATTTAAGTTATTGCTTCGTCACTGTCTCGATTGAAGTGGGTGTAATGAAAATCCGTTGTGTTTGATGCTAAAGATTGAGATAATAAAGCGAATGTAAAAGTTGAACAGTTTCTAAATTGGCAGTAGTTTTTCATAAATAATATCGGGCCATGAATAACATGGCTTGATTATATAACCAACAGCGAGGATTATTCGCAGTCCGTTACTCTAATAAGGCTGGGAAGCATATACCCAAAGCAAAGTTCTTCATTCCGTGAGCCGTGCAAGTCCGCAATGAAAATTATCCAGCTTTGATGTGGCTTTTGCTCGTTTTTTATTTTATTTTTACTGTCCAATGCAACGTGATCCTGCCAGTTGTGGAGCTTATCTATCTTCACCGTTAAACCCATTCCGCTAAGGAAATTTGTTCAAGGCCAATCGCGGTTATTTCGAAACCTCACGACGAGCTATAATCGTAGACGAGTTAGACAAGATTGGAATGGTGAGGGATCGCCTCTTACGGAAATTGCCCTCGAGATGGACAAACTGGAAATTGAGAACTCAATGATTCGCCGTACATTTCCATCTCGAATAATATTTTTCTGGCTACAGAGTAGGCTCGAAGGTATGTTCGAAAAGTTCTCCACCTTACTCATTAATGAGGGAAGTATGAAAATAAATATGCGCCCGCCTTAAGTTTCAGTCAATTGTGTATCAAATTTCTATACGTTAAGTTGCTTCATTATTTTCCAATAAGTTTTCAAAGTTTTCTATCTCCTGGATTCGTATGAGCATTGAGAAAACTGTAATCAGAGCTGCCATTAACCATTGTGTTAAAAAAAAATATATGTCGTCGAAATAAATTAGGAAAAACGTGGTCAACGCATCAGGGAAGTCTGCACCTTTGTATTCGACGTTGGTAATTTTGGTAATTTTTGGTAAAAAAAATTGGTAATTTTGGTATTGGTAATTGGTAAATTGGTAATTGGCAATTGGTAAAAATTGGTAATTTTGAGGATAAGGAGATAATAGAAACGAAATAGCAGTTTTTCGGAGAGTTCGAGGAATCTACTTATAAGAAAGCCATTGAAGAGTTGGAGCATTGATGGAACGTGTGCACTGCGATTAGATGAGAGTATGTAGAAAAATACCCTGATATCCAAAATACCAAAATACATTGATATCAGGATTTTACGTATTTTCTCTATTAGGCCGAGAATCTTTCAAACAGCCATGAATCGTAATCCCTAGAACTTTTGTTGCCATCTAAATATACCACTCACGTTGAAACTTTTTTGTACGTACCACTCACAAGCGCACCCCTGAAAATCTTGCCATCAGCATGCATTACTCAAGTGACCAAATCATTCGTACAAAATGATAAAACATTTTTATTTGAAAATTTCTCAGTGGCAGCGACGTCTTATAAATTCCTAGCTACCGAGTATTAGTAACTAATCGTTTTATCAGCAACTACGGATGAAACTGTACTTTTAAAGGAGCTTTTCAATGACCATACTTATAATTTTCCCTAAAGTTTTGCTGCTGTTTTGCCGACAAGACTGAAAGAAAGGGGATAACAAGAAAAAAAAGAAACTATTTTCATTTTTTATGGTCTTGAAAGAGGCATACGATCCTAATTATCCGAGACACGCCTGATCCAGCTTAGCTCGACTAAATTCTGTAGGCCCTTAACTCACACATGAACAAAGATACACACATCCTCAGCCCAGAGTATATTCTCGCACATGCTGCATTTTCCAAGAGAATTCAACGTCCATTTCTCTAGCATCGTAATATCCGTAGAGTTTTGCGACCTACGGGTTAGCCCATGGGTGTAGTGACGTCCATCGTTATTGTGCGGCTACGCTTGTTTGCTCTGCATATACACTTTCGCACCAGTGGCACAAAACTCGTTTATGAATTTGCGCATCAGCGGCAAACTTGAGATCCGGCAGTTTTAATTAAGAATTAACGTTCGTTATTAGAGGACGAAATATCGAGGGCTCTATGTTCAACCTGGGTATATAAGGTAGCGTAATGGATGAAACGTGAGATAACATCCAATTCATTCGATAGGCTCTTCTGTTCCCGTTTACGTAGCAAATGCCCCATTTTTTTTCGCTTTATTCATTTATTTTCCAGTATGATAATCTTTTAATGGAAACTTTCCACCGGTAGGAACTTTGCAGTCTGCTTAACAAAAACATGTCTGGCTTCAGTAGGAAATCATTTAGAGGATAGACTTAAACACGAGATGTAAAACCGTTGAAGGCGATTACGAAAATCTTTATGTAAAAAGCATCAGCCCAATCTTGGTCAGCGATGACCGTCTATTATCATATTAAAAAACATCAAATAAAACTCACTCGAGTAAAACAAAGTTCTATCATCTCAAATTTGTCGAAACTTCTTTTGGGGTACTTATTTTCATCGATCGAACCAGACTATGTCATGAAATTAGTGACTCTGACTATCTCAGAGATATAACTACAGCTAATGAAAGTGACTTGAACACTTACTAATAAAAAGAGCATCAAGTTTTATACCATATTCGGTACACATACTTTTCCCCAAAAACACTTTCCTGAATGACACTTCCCCGAACGACATTTCTTCGAATGATACTCCCCCGATTGCACTTCCCCGATAGACATTCCCCCGAATGACACTTCCCCGATTCCAAACAACGCCACGCAAACCGAAATCCAAACGCAAACAGATCCAAACAATTACAAACAAATGCAAACTGGTTCAAACAAACCCAAACAAATCCAAGCCGAGACAAACCCATTTTTCCCAAAAAAAAACCCAAGCCTAAACAAGCCTTCTATAACCCCATTTTTTTTTCATTTTTTTTTTCACTTCTCCCGAATATTTGTTTATTTTGCAGTTCTCGCTTTTATCAAACGGTTCATCTACGCTTTTAAACGATAATCATGTCTGCATATCTTAAGTTGTAATAGAAAAGCCCGTCACAAAGGACCGATCTATCATTTGCGTGGATGTATCAAAACAATAGAACAACGATTTCCGTAGGGAGAGCCGATTTAACGTCGTTCCTCCTATCATTCCCGAGGGTAAAATATTATCGGTCTACTGCGTACACATAACCATAGACCTATATTACCCTCTGCGATCGAAGTATCACACATTGGCATTTCGGGTATGGTACGTACCTTAATACTAATGGCGAAGGATACAGTCAAAGCAGGATCGCGGAACTTCGTGCAGACTTTTCCAGCTTTTGTAAGTTGTTAATTGAGCTAATTAATGTTAATTTTTCGGTTCGCGATTTCCCACAGTATTTGTAAATAAATAACATATTTGTTTAGAATAAGCTATCGAATATACAAAAAAACAAAAGTGTTTTATTTTTTTCGAAAGATGATCTAAAAGCGACGAGCTCTACAATTGTTTTCTTACCCATAGTATATAACACAATTAGAAGTAAGTTGATAAAAGAACTACACCACGAACAAAAATTAAGGGAGCAAGAAAAATTCCAATTTGTTCGGTGATTTTTGACAGGCTGTATTTAAGTGAAAAATGGTCGTATCGGGACGACAAAAAAGCATTTTAAAGCTCCACGATTATAATTTTCCGATCTTTTGGCTAAACATTTTTAGGACTCATGTTTTCGACGCAATCCAAAGAAATCTCACAGAAATTATTTTTCCAAATTTTTGGTCTTCGTTTTATTACTCCGTGGGCTCGGCAAATTGTTTTTGGGTTGAACCATTATATGTACCGGATAGCCTGTTTATTCACCTTCAATTTCCTATATTTAGATTGTGTCTACGACCATTTTTTCGTGGAGATATCCGACATTGAATGACCCTTTTGGCTTCAACCATCAATATCTCAGTAAGCAATGATAGTACGGGAACGGGAAGGGCCGTTTCGGAAACTGAAAAACGTTTGCATACACACACAACACACATGTGCGTAAGCACATACGAAGCATAAACCCGACCGTGCAACCTCCGCTTGGTATGCTTTGGCCATCGCGAATGCCGGTGGTTGATATCCAAACTAAAAATCAAAATAAAAATCCCGCGCTCGTAAAGTGATAAAAAGACCGAAAACTTTTGAAAAAAATTCCGCGCTATTTCTTAGGATTGCGTCGAAAACATGGCTCTTAAACATTGTTGGCTAAAAAATCGGCAAACTAGAATCTTGGAGCTTTAAAATGCGTTTTTCTTCATCCCGATACGATCATTTTTCACTTGAATACAGCCTATCAAAAATCACAAAAAAATTGGGTATTTTTTGTTGCATGCTTAATTTTCGTAAGTGGTGTATAACGCTAGCGATATATTTGGATTTATTTATGCTTCTTTGTTTTCAATCCGTTGGTGTCTGTGTGTTATAGACTTCTTTTTTGAGGTTTATCCATGGTTTTTTATTTTGAAGCTGTTGTTTGGATGCTCTGTGCTCCCTCGGCAGTTTATGTGGATTTTCCTTCAACCTAGGATTTCATATACCCATGGAAGTAAAAGCATTGTATACAATATCTGGGCATTATATAGAATAGGTGCATTATAAGCATTGATAGTTATATATATATATATATAATTTGCTAGTTCCAATAACACAGGGTAGTTTTCTTCGATACGAACCCACCCTTATTCCATTTTATATATGTATAGATTTTTGCTACTGTATGAGAATAATTTATTCATTTCATTCATGAAATGAATGTATCGACGACATTTGCATTTCAGATAAATTATTCTGATAAAATGAGAGATTTGTGATAAATGACGAACAACGCAAAGGAATCATACGCGACGTATCAGTATTCGAAACACTTGAATAAGAATATACCCGGGCTGCTCTTCATTTCACTGTAACGTGAAAACAAGAATGTTTCATGTATGTTTTTACGATTATGCTGGAACGCCATCTAGATTGGGGCATACCTCAAACGAAGACATTCGGGTCATTTGGATTGAGTGCTACGCGCTGGAGGATCTCAGAGTGCCATTTTGTGCGCGTTTAGCGGAGGAACGGCAGTCAAAATGGCGCTATTCGCTAGACGCGCGACGAATCCGAAGCTTGCGTTTGAAGGCGAGAGTCCGAATGCATTCCGTTCGACCCACAGTCGGAAAGTCTCGACGCTTCGGTCGACGAGTCAAACGCGTTGCTGGGAAAACTCGTGCTGATGAATCTTTCGACATCAACGTGGAATCCTTTCCACCCGTTAGAACTACGAAATTAACGTTGCGCTGTTCACAGAATGTTGGCACCGTTCCAAATGGAAAGTAAGACGAGAGAACGATTAAATAAGACTCGTCTGAGAAACGGACGCGGATGAGAATGAATGTAGATGATCCGGGACAATACTCGGATGGATAACCGTTTGGCCATGCAATTGGCATAGCATAATCATCACTGTTGGCACCATCAAGTTTTGCGTTGAGAAAAAGGCAAGGGAAGTTTCAAAGTTAGGTCGAATATCAAAGTCGTTCTTTTTCAAAAACCTATCATCAAAGAATCAGTAGAAACAATATTACGAGGAAATTAACAGCTACATTTAGAAAAATACAATCGAAAACATCTAAAAATGGTAAAAAACAACATGTTCTAAGTAATTACAATAAATAATATTGGACGAAACACGCAGGTAGGTGAACACTCCTGGCATCGGACAGGATACTTGATCCTCCAGACAGGATCCGATACTTGATCAAAACCACTCCATTCAAATACAATTGAAAGCTCTTAACACATTGATCCCCTTCCCGATAATCTAGGTGGTCAGAATTAAAATTCCTTTCCGCTAGCCACAACGAGCGATAAAAGGGTTATCCATAACAGGGTTTGGATCGAAGGGAATAGCGACGATCCAAGCTAATCTCCATGACTACTGGATATATTCTATGGACCCGTTGGAACTATTGTTCTTCGGCTTGCAACGCTTATTTTATTTCAGCGGTAATTATATATATTTTCCGCTTCAGGCTATATTCGACACTCTGGTGGGTTACTGGTGTGCTTCCTTTCAGATTCTCTTTATCGAATGACGCTCGTACTTGATGGCTGACGAGAAGATCTCTTTCGTCCAACAAAAGGTCGGCTATTCTCATTTTTTTCGCTTGCTACTTGTGTGCGAGAGTAAAGTTGAATCTCCCCACGGTTCTTTGAGTTCAAAGCCCTACCGGGCCCTTTTTCCTCTTTTCCTTCAATAGATGCAGCTCAGCGCTACATCGGTATCGTTGATAAGTGTGGACTTTCTTTTCTCGTCGAAAAAGACTGACCACTGTCGTCAGGCTGTAATAAAATGGATCCTCCGAAAAATGCTTGGTCTTTACAATTCATACGTGAATAGCATCCGCCCAAAGGGTTCACCGACGTTCACTGCTTCATACACCGGCGGTGATAGCTCGGTAGGCAACACGAAGAATTTCACATCCGGCCAATCTTACTCGATGTACAGAAACGAATTGAATCCAATGCACCGACGAGCCAAATGTTTGCCAAGCCAAAATAATCAACAAGACCACAACGACGTATCCCTTTTTAACGCTGGTGGACTACGCCAAAGTGCTTACCTTGCCGGAACCTCGGGTGTTGCAGAGGATGACGCCCGCAGCGTGGATTCTGTACTCCTTGTCGAGTTGCTCGTGTTGACCCTGTATTTTCCTGCAATTTAAATTACCTGTCAAAACATCACCGATCGTATTTCAACCTCGCCCCACCGCCTCTCTGCAAGTTTATTTTTCATTTCCGCGTAATATGAAATGTATAGACCGCAAAAAAACGACATCAACGTATGCGACAGAAAAAAACACAAAACAAAATATTTCCTGCGTCGTAAAATTCCCGAAATACTTTGCCCTGTACGTCGCGCGAGTATTTGGTATTTTGTTTTTTCTTTTTTTTAAGAAGAAAGAGGGGAAAAACCGTTAAATCGCGAGAGGTTTGGCGCATGACCCAAAACTCGTCTGTCCCATAATCACGCGGTTCAACCAGTTAGCACACAACGTTGTGTACTCGTGTAAGCTATATCACGATTATTTGCTGCTGTCGGCTTTATTTCCCAAAAAAGTAAAAAATAAAAAAAAATAAAAATAATCATAGTGCCTGAGCATCACGGGGAAACGTGAACACTTTTCCCTCGTTCCACCGGTGCCAGCCACGCGCGAGTGATATCATCGTTCTCTCGTGCTACTACCCCAACCGAGATTCCTCGTGCTGTGTGAATTAAATTTATTCGTTCTCTACGGTCGGTGTGCCCGGCGTAGCGTTAAGCTCGTTCTCGATCCGCGTTATTGCGGACTTCGGACTGCCAGTCAAAAAGTCGAAAATTGCGAGATTCAACGGGTACTCCGGTACAGTGATTTCTTTTTTACGCGAACAATTTTACGTTCGTTTGGCCTGGAGTTGTCATTCAAACATTTGCCATACGCTTCTTTTTTTATTTTCATTCGTTTATTTTTTGTTTTCACCACTCGATTTCCACAATCCACAAATTATGAAGTCGTATCGCTTACTCGAAATATTTACGATAATTTTGAACGTGGCTGACAAGCTCGGATCACATTTACATCCCCTCGTACGGGTTATACCAGGATTCATTATTCATGATTAAATTTTGAGGCGAATATCTCGGCGGGAAACTTGGCGTCGGAGCAGGCAAGAGGAAAATTAATTTATCAAAAGTTCATCAGGAAGTTTCATAATAACTCACGATATCGCGTGAATTAGTTCCTGGCGCTGTTTCTCCTTTACTTTGACGCTTCCGCCTTCGGCTAGCGCGACTTGGAGTTCGCGCTGAAGAACCGCGAGTTTCCGTCTCTCGCCTTCCAGCAGCAGCGACGTCACCTGCAACATCGATGAAAAAAAGTATTTTTATTTTAGGCGGGAAATCGTGCGATGGTTCTTCGAACCTTTTAATCGCTTTTGAGTGACGACTGGTAAAGATTTTTCAAGTTATCGAAGGTTCCTGACGGTCGATAGCTTACCGTCCGTCGACAATATCGAGGTTGAATTATCGAGGTTGAATTGTAGGGAAACATTTTACCCGCTACTGGTATCACATTTCTACCTTACCGACAGAAGGTCCGTCGGGGTTCGATTAAGGCTTCGCAGTTGATCATTACGGAAACCCGCTATTGTCTTCCCTTTGAAACGGTCGAGTAATGCACTGAACGACTCATAGTCTGACATTTGGAAACTACGATAGGAGGGTAAAGGTCACTCAGCTTCTAGTTTTAACAGTTACCATTTTTATAGGCCTCGTATATATTGAAAAGGGGATGTTGTGCATTAAGGAAACAGTTAATATATATATATAATATATATATATAGTGCATATATATATATATATATGCACAGTGAATGGAGTTAAATTCAATAAATATAGCTAAAATTGTTTAACCGAAATTTCTCAGCAATTCATTGTTTCCAACGTAAAATAGGGCCATGAAGCTGTGCGTTTATCAATAGTTCGGAGCCTGATGCTTGGTGTGGCCAAAACAATGTAAATTACTATGATAAAATAACTATGTAAATTACTATGGTTTCGAAAATCTTTGAAGTTATGTCGATATTCAACATATCCTTAATAGCTACAGACGATAGGTATCTGCATGGGTTTAAAAACTCGAGTTATCTATCGTTCGAACGACACTGATATTGTAAAAGTCACGAATTCATGAGGTCTGCGTGAAAATGAAAAAAATCAAGTTTTTAAATCTTTTATATAGAATCGTTCCTTCGTGTAACTTCAAGATGGGCCACCATCTTAACTTTATTCAATTTTGAGGTGGGTGACGATCTTTACTTCAATTTACAAAAAACATTTAATCACAATTTCGAAAATTGACCGAATTATGATCGTTTTTGTGCAGAGTTGCCCACTTTGGGGAATTTTTAACATTTTTTAAACGAAGGCCTTCTCTGGAAACAAGAAGTTATACTTTATGATTTCACGTTTCTCGATGTTGAACTAAGGATGTCTGAAAATGTTTTATAGTAATATTTTCATTTGACTAGCTGTCACATCACCAATGACCAGTCGAATGAGCATAATCCATTTTCTTGATTACCGTGATAATGATCTCGCAAATAATTTCAAGAAGAAAAAATGTAGGACGATGTACGGCGGAAGAGAGACAGAGAGGGAGAAAGAGACCGCATTCTCCGAAGTAAAACTCAACATACATATGTCAAACTATTAATACCCCCTTACCAATAGATATAAACTTATTAAAAGTTTAATGAAACCTATAGCCCCTCAGGTTCTCATTTCTCCTCTTATACGAGAAAAGGGAGGAAACGTTGAAGGAATTTGCAACTGTAAGAGGTCTGGAGTGCTGACAGAGTAATTGATGAAAGCCTTTGCAACCCGGTCCTCCTCCGTGGTTCTTTGACTTATTATTGCGATATTATGGAAATCCATAGCCTCTCACACCACGTACAGGACTCCCACTTTGTGCCGTAGTTATCCTACCACCTCAACGTTACACAGAGGCTTGTACGTACTGATGAAATGTACTATCGATAGAACCTGAAAGCCACACAAGACCGGAGTGCCTCTAACCTTTTTTCCACATGGAAAACTCCACCAAATATATGTCAGGATATTAAATACATTCTGATGATACTCGATGTACAATGAGCTATACATTCAGTGTGCTGCAAGTGTTTTCTCTTTTCTACCGTTTTTGTTATCTGTCCCTGGGGAGAATTCCAACTTTGTTCACCCCGCAAAGTGGATTTTAATGATAGGATTACGCGGATTAACCTAACGTGTACGTTTTCAATGTTGAGTCTTATGCCATTATAGTACATACGTCATAATCCCTGTTGTCCACCGTACGATCATTTACCTTCCCTCCTACTGTTAGGACGTTTGATACGTTCTCTATCTTCTCCAACAGATGGCGTTACCTAAAATGCTTACGTCTAATTTAAGGTGGTAACGCATATATAAAGAAGTACTTTAAACGAGCTTGAAATTCAATATCTTCGAAGTGTTGCCCATGTCAAATTTCATGCTGACAAGAAAGTTTTTGTCGGAAATTTGCACGCTCCATTTTATTCAAAATGAAAGACAGAAGGCAGTGAGAGACACAGAGAGAAAGCGAGATAAATAAATCAGCAATCATTCAGTAACGTATTGGGATATTGAATAAGTTCCCGCTATTAATTCGTGAAAATTAATACTTTTAAAAAGTGTGTGGGAGAGTGAAAAGGGAGAGATGGAGAAAGAGAGAGCGAGAGAAAAAGAAAATATGATTTGCCGTACAAATGAGCAGGTCTCGACGTCTTATCGACAAAAAAAGTAACCACAGTTTCTTGGCACTAGTAAACTTGTAATTAAGAGGTAAATCAAATCAAGTCGAAGGAATCAGACTACAATTACTGAGGCAAAGTGGTTAATCGAGGGGTCCGGGAGAATTGCGTAATCCGAGGATCACAAGAGTGCTTCATAGTGATATATAATAAAGTAGAGGAGCACTGTTAAGTAGTACCCGAAAGTTGAAGGAAAAGCAAATTTACAGATCGCGTTTACATTCACCTCGCCATCCCGGTCCGCTCGATTCTCGCGCACGTCTCGGTCCACTTTGTACGAGCACTGGCTTTGACCATCCGTCGCTTAAATAGCTCGGAAAGAATTTAGGGATATCGCTCCATTGGAGCCATTACTCCTTATAACGTCAGTCATACTTTTTAACATTCATCAAACTCAGTGCTGTACTTTTTTCAAATATTTCATTGGAAAGAAAACAATAATCGTGATGCGAAGTTAAAAATTGAGAGCTGGAAGGACTGCGAACGTTAATGATTGTTTGATGTACCAACGGAAACGTTTATTTACAATCGTTCGATCAGTAATTCTTTGGCGTCTCTAGGGCCGTATCCTTTTCGCTATTACTCTATTCTCAGGAGATCGTAATTTTCCGTGGGCAAAGTTTCATATATACAGGGTGAGCCGTAAGAAACAGAACATCTCTGATGTCTCAGTTGGATTTGGAAATACGAAATAGAAGAACTGTTTTAAAAGTTTTCGGCCTGAAAAAGAAACCACATGAAACCTGATTGAAATGGATTTTTGGTTTCTTCCATAATCATCTCCAATTGCGATACAGTTTCATCGGGAGCATAGTGCTTCGATGCTTGCCCTGTAGGCAGGCTGCTAAAAGTCTTAAAAAATGTGTCGTTAAAAAACGTGGTCCTAAACAAATAAATATCACAATAACCATTTGCGTCGTTCCAAACCATTAGAATTTTCATATGCATTTACTTCGTATTTTCAAATCTAGCAAAGATATTCAGGTGTTCCGCTTCTCCGGATTCACCTTATATATATACACACATATCAAAAAGGTGTTTATATTATTATTAGTCTTCGTATGAACTTGATGTCTACCATATTACAGCAGAGTATGCAATCTAGTAAAACAACGAGCTTTGCGCCTGGTGCGTTCAACGATGGGAGGAAATAGCCCATGACGATATAGGGGTGTATACATAGCGTATTGAAGGAGGTTCGTCGATCGCGTCACAATGATAGGGGCGAATTCACGCGGCACGCCAGCAATTGTCGTATCCAGATCACGTTATAGCTCCTTCCCCCCTCCCCTCTCTCTCTCTTTCTTTCTTGTTCTCTCTTCTACATTCTCTCCCACTCTTCCTGTCATTCTCTCCGTGCCGGCTCCAGGCAAAGAAGGTAGGAATGTGTGTATGGTTAGGAATATACGGATGAACAAGGCCGTCCCGATCCATTCAACCCGAGCTGAACGGCACTTTACGTGCACAAAGAATATTTCTTTCAACCCTGCCATTTCCTACCTCGACCAACTTTGATGCCCGCCGTTAATGGACATCGCTATTGCAATAATTGGCCATCTTCAATAACTCGTTTCGGTTAACTACTTTCTCAGTAAACTACCATCATTGGTACTGACAGGTTAATATTGTTCAAACTTTACTCGGATTCGTTTCAGTTTAAGGAAGAAAAATCACTATTGGATACACCGGTATTTCTTCTAATGCAAATTCTATGCACAACAGACTACAGATAATCGCAAATGACGTTCGCTCGGTATAGCTCATCGATTTTTCCACCACTTTTATTTCCATTTACGCCCAAGTTCATACTGGATTTGTCTGACCAATTGGCACAACCCTGATGTTGGTTTTTATTGATGATAAAATTGCTGATATTCTCTTTTATCAATTGACTGCACAACTGCACTTGTGTATTCATTTTCCGATACTCTTCATTCCCCAATTGCTCCTTCCAAAAATAATTTAGAAATTTGACTTAACAATATACTTAATTGAGGCTTTGATTTCAGTTTCTTTCTTTCTCACATTGACAGCATTGAACATTTATTGGAAAACAATTAAACAAGATAACGGATTGTAGTTTGGCATACGGCTGACTGAAACATAAGACTGTCGTGATGGCACAAATTTAATTTCGTACTGCCTTTATTTAAACGTAAGAGTACTTTTCAAACAACTCTAGTATGTGTATATAAAAATTATGATTTTTTTAAACTGTTTTTTCTCATGTGATTTCAAAATCCCATATTGCCTACTTGAATTTTTAAGCACTCTACAATGCGCAGAAAAAATGTTATTCTATTTGAAAAAAACTTTGACATTTCTGCAGAAATAAAAATAAAAGTTAATGAAAGCATTCGAATAGTGTATTGTTCAACGTCTCAGCGATAAGTGCACTAAACGATGCAGAAACTGCGAGTACACCAACCATTTGTCTCTAATCTCATGTAAACCCTCGAATTACACGAATACATCAATGTGTCAAATCCCTATTGCGTTAGTTGGGAGTTGTGTCATTGTTAAAAGGATGTGTACGCAGCATGCAACGCGACCAAGTGCAACGATGCGGGTACGCGACCTTCCGCAATACACACGAGCAGCACGAGATTGCAACAGCTTTCATATCCAGGGAAACGCGCGCTCGCGCACATACACACACGAAACATGCAATAGACTTTGTTATAAGAGGGCTCGCTTGTTGTGTAGGGAAGGATGTATCCAGGATACGTTCGCCGACTGGATGTGCAGTCGTTACACGTAGGCGCACGTAGTTACACGCGTTGCATTACACTGTGTGCGATTATCCGTGGGAACAACTCTGCTCACGGAGGTTTGCGCCTCTCTTCTCCATTCAGCGGAGCCTCAAGCTCTTCCCTGCATTCTCGCTTCCACGAGCGACACGGAAGAACAAGAGTGAGGGGGTGAAACGAGAGGAAGAACGCATCTTCAGGGAAACGAAAGAGATGCGGAGAACGCTTCGAGCACATCTTGCAATAAACGTTATTGTAGTCAATTTCACTATCCCGTTCGCGAATTGACATCGCCAATGAACAGTAGACGCAAAACGACGCGAAAAGATCCGTCGTCGACACTCGTCCTTTGCCATTCACGTTTTCGCTGCATTGGAAAGCAGATGAATAAAGTTCTGAAAACTTGCCACTAATCGAGCTAAAATTTTGCACAAGCCTCCCTTATAATGATCTAATAGAATCTCTGAAAGTATTTTCTGTGACTAGCAATATTATTCGAGATTTCGAATTTCGAATTATTATTATTTTTCTGAGTTCATTACTCTGCTAAGGAACCTAAACGAACTTATATAAACCCAGGCAAACCCAACACACCCAAACAAAGCGACTTGATATGGCGGGCAATGTACACATACGGATGAGCACTGTCCGCCGAAGCCAGACGAGTGGGAGTATCAATCAACAATACCGGGTGATATAGATTTGCGCGTATCTATATCACGTGGCATATAAATGTGCACAACAAACTTAAAAATGTTATATCCCGAAAAACATAGCTTGTCGCCAAAAATCCTTTTTGGGAATCATGTAGAATATTAAAACAAAGATCTGTGCAAAGTTTCAGCTTGCCCGTAAATCTCATTTCCGTCATGTTTTTCTAATCACAGCGATTTGCGAGAAACTGTTCGCACTATACACCTACTTCGACCAAACATGTCCCATTTCCCTGGCACAATCTTCTTGCCCTCCAATCAATCAATATCGTTGTGTACACTTCGCTGATTCTTCTCTCTTGTCCACTAGACAATTCTTTTGTCCTTTGTGCAGCGGTCGAAATTCTGCAGATCGTGCGATAACCTGATGACGTTTGCAATATTGGGAGATGAAGAGGACGAATGGATATACAGGAGGAGAGAAATATTTTTTTTCTTTTATATGGCCCGCTCAGTCACTTTGTGTAACTGTCACAACGAAATTTCCGCCGTGTCGTCAACATTGTTGTCCCACAATTCGTTCGGATGAGGATGTCGAACGTGAACGACGTATCGACACCTACGAAAAGAACGACGTTGTAACGTCGTGTGATCGAAGTGTTTGATGAGCTAATTATTTCTGCTCTCGTTATAACAGCCTCTCACGTAGAATTCATAAAAACCGACGGAAACGGTTCTCGCGAAACACATTGGCCAATGTCCGTTCAAAGTATTACAGGATAGATGCCAAAAGTTCGCCAAAATTCTTAAAAATGTTGGGAATTATAGTTCTGGATAGAATAATAATACCATAATTAATTCATAACTATTAATTACATAATTCAGTTGTTACGAACACGTGGATTTACCGAAGTTTTTTATGTAAAACTGCTTTCGGATTCGTTAATGCTTGGAAAACAAATAATACAAATTACCTGCAAAGTATTTTGCAGGCAATTTATAGAATAGTGAAAGATCAATTTTAACGATGAATTAATCAGCAATCATTATAAAACTCAAGATATGTTGATTTTTTGGGTATTTATTAATAGTAGTCTGATCGTATTAATAAAATTCAAAAATGTGAAACTTATTCGAATTTAACGTCAATGATCATTGAAAGTGGAAAATTAATATCTCTTAGCCATAGATCATTACTAAATAAGCTGTTTGTAAGGCTAAACAAGTACGACATGAACTAAACTTGTAAACGTACAATTACATCATTTCGGACTAACTTTTTACCCGACAGTCCACCCAGTAATACCTTGATGGTAGTTTAAAAAAAAACGAAGTGTCCATACTCATTTGACTGGGCAATATTGCCGAAACGACTTTCAATGTTTGTCTACAGCTCGAACGTAAGTGTAAACATGTATGTGAAAGTATATACAGTAATACAGATAAATGGACTAATAGTGGACTATCGAGTATACGAAGAGACCACCTTTCACCGTGTTGCAAAATACATATTACTTGGATTACGGTGACCGAGACCGGACCGAGGCAAAGTTGTTCCAACACAGCATAAGGTGAATGTCCTTATTACTCACCGTGTTCTAATTACAGACTGGCGTGACACGATGTTGGGCATGAATTTGATGCGACAATTACGCTGGATGACAACGCCACGAAAAGATGAAGACACGAAGAGGCGTGAGTACAAAAAAAGAAAAAAAATACGATATCTAGACTAGGTGCGAGGGTTTATCAGAAAATACAATTTTCGCGGTTGGCTAGGCGGTAGTCCGGTCGAGGCGCAGGTGTTAGTCACCGAGTTGGCCTGAAAAAATAACGACTCTCGCTGTTTCCACCAAACGCGATGGAGCGCGACTGAACAAGCTAAACCGAACTGA
Organism: Ophioninae sp. A BG-2022a; assembly: GCA_030523105.1. Lineage (NCBI taxonomy): Eukaryota > Metazoa > Arthropoda > Insecta > Hymenoptera > Ichneumonidae > Ophioninae sp. A BG-2022a. Next base: position 106,765 of record JAPYZI010000106.1, on the reverse strand, counting down.
TCGATTCGATTATTATTATTATTTTTAATTGTCGTTCATTCGTCATATGTATACGAAGTTCGCGCTGCAATTGGAGAACAACTTTCATGTGAGGCAATAAAAGATCTCTAAATCAGTCTCGAAATAAATGGAATAAGATTTGAAGAGAGAGAATCCATCATTCGTAGTCTCGCGAGGGAACAATATAGCTGGACTTCCAACGGCGAGGAATAATCGCTGTTGCAGGTCAAGAAGTTGTAATACACGTTGGTTGTTGCAACAAAAGCTTCACGCACGCGCGATCATCTCCCATCAAAAGTGTTTGCCGGAGCTTAGAGTCGACGCGAGTATGCTCGCGCGCTGCTGTTATAATAATTTATCGTCATTAGCACGAAAGTGAAACCTTACGTATTCACACAACCGTAACTAGATTTCCACAATGACCGATAGATCCGTATGCAACTCTTCGTAAGCCATTACGAAATTTTAATCGTTCTCACGATTTCTTTCTCTAACTCGTTAAATCATTCTCGTTTATCACACGTTCACGCATTATCCCCTCCCCTGATGCTTTCATGCTTCTGGAAACTCGCACTTGACTCTTCTATTCTCTTTTTCTATTCAGTCAGCCATATTTATCTCGCAGTGAAAATGATGAGACGGTGTGGAGAACGAGATCCACTGCTGATAAAGTATTATTTCGCAAAAGTCATGAAAGCTACTGAGCTCGTTGCTGCGACTAACGATTTATTTGCAAACAATCCATGTCCACCTTACCACGCGAGTACCACAACTGCAAACGACGCAATGGGACTCGAAATGCATGCATTTTTGCACAACTCTAACACCCAGTAGAGAATTCAGCTCGAATAGGTAGTATAGAAAAATTAGTGGTATAGAAAAGTGATTTTCAACTAGGAATAAGAAACACTCTAGACAAGAAATTGAATCGAGCCTGGATCGATCTGTAACAACGAGAATTAAATTTGCAGTCACATTGATGCATGTCTGTAGCATGTACTTCTCTAATTGATTCGGCGTATTTTAAGCATTAGCATGCAAACTGAATCGTTTTTTGAATTTGAGTAGTTGCTTACATTATCTATGTGTTCATTTTCTTTTTTAAACCTCCAACCGTTTTTCCTTTATTAGAGTATAATTAGGCAAACCCGTATCATAACTGTATTTTTACATCGGAGGGGTTGTGGAAAGAAAAGAAGAATGAATCGGATGGGAAATGCAATCCCATGGCAATTCCTCTGGCGGTAGAATGCACCATCAAACAGTTTGTACATTACGCTTTTGGTATACGCTAATAGGATCCTCTAACACTTAGAATGCTAATAGGTCTATGGGGGTATCAATGAATCTCAATGAATCCAGGTCTAAACTGGATGATAGTTTGAAGTGATGATGGATGATACTAAAGGCAACGTATCTAAAACTCTTCATAGATTCACTAGCTGTACCATTGGATTACGTAACAATATTTGAAAACGTTTTACGTCGATAATACTTGCTGTATCAATCTATAAAAGAAGCCTGAGAATAACATTCACACGAATTTGAATACTCGATTCTGAATTTAATATAACTGAGTAGATTTTTTATTGAGTAGAACTTTCAGTCTGCAGCTGTATTAATTGGACATCAGAAAACGGCAATAAAGGATCTCAACCCAAGTAAATCCCTACAAAAGTTAGAGGAAACTTACTTCTATAACTTCAACTTTTAACTTCAACTAAACATAGCGCCGATTCTTCAAAGCGAGCTGCACAAATTGATTGGACTTTTTACGTTCGTCAATCAAGAGGACGGCGCTCTATTGTCTCTCACAATCATCAGGAACATCCACTATGAAGTTCCTAATTGAACTTTCCGTTTAGCTCCCAGGCATTGGAAAGCATAGTTTCCTTTCTCCACTGTTTACGACGACGGAGGTACTATAACCGTGGATATAAGCGATCAGTACGCGTACACATTGCATTAGGCCAATGTCATAGTATACATCCAGCCAATCCTGTGGAATTCCCGCTTCGTTACTTCCGCTGAAACCCAAAGGCTATGTCTTTCGCTATACTTCAATTAATTCGCAACTATAGTACACGTGAAATTGAAGTATACCGAAGTGCAGCCCTTACATTAGTCTATCGCTAAGCCACACATGAATTCTGGATTATGGTTCTTTCAATACAACGACACTCATGCACACATTATTTTACGAAAATCGTTACTAGTTGATAATTCAATTTTCCATAGCTGGCCACCACTTTTCCCATTTTTCTTACAGCTTACACATACCAAGTCAGAAAAACGATCCATCTTTTGAAGCTACCCACGAAATGACCCATTTTTATATGCTTGTAAGAAGTGAAGCGTTCCTGAGGCCATGAGTCATCGATCGAAAGAACTGAGCAATATCTGGCGAATACAGCGGGTGAGGTGGAACTTCCTATTTGAGCGTTTCCAAGTATATGTCATGTTGAAGAATAACTTCATCGTATCTCTGCTCGAGTTGCGGCCTTTTTTTGTTCAATGCTCAATTCGATTGCATCAACCGTAGTCGATATATCGATCGTTCATGAGGCACAACACCTAGCTGTATCTACCAAATGGCATACCGTGTCTTTTGTGGTCCAAACCACCATCCATAAAGCCTCGAAACCAGAACTCACGTGTTTTAAACGATGGAGTAAAATAACCGTAAGTTCTCGACAGCAATGGATGATTTTTCGTAGCACTTTTTGCCACATTGAAAAAGGAAAGTAAAACGCCGCGCAAACGCTGTTTTTCTGGTCCGTAATTCTCCATATTCAATTCTCAAAAAAACTGTATTAAGCAATACAGTCAGTGATAGCGCATTGATATGAATATAACAATAATTTACCCCACGGCGATATAATATAAGTTAGGCCCTTTCTTAGAAATCCTACAAACTTAATGCACAGACCTAATAGTATCAAACATATCGGAGAAGAGTTTCCACACATACACATATTTATAAGTATGTACACTTATGCATGAATACATGCACACATAATAATAATAATAATAATGTGACAAGTACTAATATACCTACTGCAGCTATCGATCCAAATGTTCGTTCTAGATGTCTCCAGTACGGGTGCAACTTTATCTGACGATCTGTCCATTCTGCAGGTAAATACGACAGAAAGCACTTTTTTTCCAAGCCCCTCATTCGTCCACGTATCCAGACTGCGTCCTTCGATCTCTTATCGCACCAGTTACTAGCTATTATTCATGGCATAATGTCACACACGTGAAGAGTTCAGTGCAGCCCCCGAACAGTTATGAGCACGCGACAGAACATCGAAAGAGATTACGTGTACGCAAGTAGTGGCGATTCCCAATCCAGTTCTCCGTATATGCGTGCGTCCTAAATAAAGTGCCGCAGTGAAGAGCTCCATAGTGAGTTTGACGTTTTCTAATGCTCACGCCGGAAATAATGAAAGAACGTTTCTTTCTTCTCACCCTCCACCATTAATGACTATCCTTCTGTCTTCTTGTGACACCACTATGCCATGAATAACATATATGAAACGCATCTATAAAAGCCGCTCAAGCGCGATTGCTCACCTCGAGTTGCACGCCAAAGAGATCTCTCGACCTTCCTGGTCTTGACGCATCTTGCAGGCCCTCCATCTCAGCCTCTCGTTCAACTAGTCCCATTTCCTGAGCCCTACTGCAATCAGATAATACACAGAAATATGTATTGCCAAAATGTCGATACATTACAATAGTCCTTTATGGGATGAAAGCACTGAAAATTGCACCAGATAATGGAGATGAATAGTTATAGATGACATAGATGACTAGACATAGATGACTAGATAAAGTCATAGATAACAAGTTCGATCATACATTTCATTTAATGCATCTGGTCAACATGTAATTTCCATTTTTGCTTTTTTAAATAAACCTTGAATTATTAAGAACAATTTAAGCCATAGTGCGTATTGAAAAACGTAAAATTGACCAAGCTACAGTTATCTTTCGGCAGGGAGGTTGAGGCGCTGCAGGCGGTCGACCGTGTGGTTCGATCCGTGTTTATAACTATATAATATAAAAGAAGCATGAACAGCTCGAAGAGCTTTTCAAAAAGAGGCCCAAGACTCTCAATCAGCTGCCGAAGGAAACGTCTATGGTACAAGAATAGCTGATTGAAGGTAAGACTCGCAAAAACCGCACCGTCCGCTCAATAACTGCCCATTTACTTTCTTTTGCGATAATCTCGAAACTACATTTTTTGAACTAGTACTATAGAAATATCGGTCCGGTTGCTTTCAAATTGTTGCACAATACTTTTGGATACATAATCTAAAATGTTACGTAGGCTTTTTGCGATAACTTGATTAGATTTTTTAAATTATTGTTTTTCACGAAAAATTTTGTTGAAAAATGCAAATTTTTTTTCGTCCGCTCACCACCATTTTTTTAATAGATGAAACAAAAAACCGCTACGCTATATTGTAGCGACACTACTTATAAATGAGCTGATTTTCTTTCAGTTGTGACATGACCTGGTAAGAGCTGGGACAATGGCCACACGTATCGTGCGGAGGGCTTTTATGACAATGTGCATAACGGAGCAATTTTTAGATATTTTGAACGGAAATGTATTAACGTTACTCTAAAAGCCCTTTCTGACGTTTTGTAACAAAATAAAAATATTCCGGCCCGTACTTTTGAGTTTATAATTATTTTTTTATATATACCCATTTTTCGATAGGCCAAGGTGGCCAGACCCCTTAATGAAAACACTTTCTCAAGTGACCATTTCAGGACTCGTTTGAAAATTGCAGCTTTTCATGATTTTGTTTCAAATACAATTTTCCCTTTAAATCATAAGAATTCGGAAGTTCCATGATTCAGTTTTAGATCATTTTTTTATTCCTGAAATTCAGAAATTTTCAGGCCAGTCCTAGAATGATGCCTCAATACATTTTTTCGTCAGATTAAATTTATTCTCGGGCGTTTTATAAGTACGAATAATTTCTCCGGAAAATAGTAGGAAAATGTAACCTCATTAATTCGCAGTCTCATTAGTCCCGTTGATATTAAATCGGGTGGTTCGGTATGCGAGCAAAGAAAGTCACACGACGTAATTATTTAATTGGTAAATTAGCGAGGATTTGCTACAAATTATCGCATTCTCGGAGTCTAAGCCAGCCCGTCTTTTTAACCATAGTTAACTTGTAACGAAATAGGAAAATTGTAGACTACCGTATTTGTCAAACGCGCAATCCCATATGAGTGCAAGTAAAAGGCCCCCGAGTCGGGCCTTCGTACGCGAAAAATGATGAGTCAACAAGGGCCTTGGACGTAACATTCGGTGCCTTTCGTGTCGAGTCGTCATTGCCATCGATTCTGCGTCCCCTTTTTCAATTTCATTAACATACAAAATAACGCACTGTGATCCTCGGGTCAATCTTGTATTCCTCTATTTCGTATCTAAGTGCAGCAAGAAAAAGATGACATTCCATTTTTTTATACCAAAAATACCATATCCCAAATGAATTTTAACAAAAATCCCGAAAATACTTGAAAATTTGAGGAATATTTACTCTTGATAAAATAATGATACGTTAAGTATTTTAGCATTTTGTACTTAACAATTTAGTAGTTATAAACATATAAAATTATAAAACAGAAAAAAATTCATTTCAACTATTGATTAATCAGCGACCATTGGAAAATTCAATATATATTTACTTTTTATGTAATTACTCATAATAATAATAAGTTATTCCGAACGTATGAATTAAATTGAAAGGAAGAGAGTGTTTGGTGGATAGTCGAAACAGTTAGGCAACTGACATAATTTCAATGGAGCACTTGTCAATATCGTTGAATTTGACTTCAATTATTATTGAAACTCGCGAAATAATAATTGTTATTATACCATTAAATTAACTATATGTAATTTAAAACATTTATGATATTAGTCAGTATTGTAAATCCACGATTGCCTCATTTTTTTAAATTAATCATTGCCCGATGATCCATACAGTAATACCTTAAATATTTCGAAATTTCTTTCAAGTTGCAAGAAAAGTGAAAAATATGGCAGTGAATCGCAGATTGTACTGTCAACGATACGAACAATATGAGGCAATGAATCAGGTGAATTTAAATTCCATTGGTCAGATATAAAGCTGCTTGCATGGAACGTCCTGTATGTGTACATGAACCGATCGTGAACAATGCATGTGCCCATCCTAGGCTCTTCGTTGTTGCACGAGCATGTATGCGTCTGCACGTGAGCGCGTTCACCGTTAGAACGTGTTCGAGGATGCAGCATGTCGGAGATAAAGACAAAACTACACGCAGACGTACACAAACACATGCATGTTCCGCCACAGTAAAATAAAGATGGACGATAGGAGGAGGCAAAAGCAGGAGGACTGAAGCCTGAGAAAGAAATGCAAAGAAAGGAGGAATGGAAAATTGCGTACTAATTATTTCTAATTAATTGTTGAAAACATTAGATTGCAGGAAACCTTGTGCTTTAGTGTCCCCACCTCCAACTTAGAGAGAGAGATTTCCAACCTCTTGCAGTTTGTCAATCGCGTTTCGCTAATTATACGAATTCTCGAGTTGTAAAATCCTTTGTTTATGCTCAAAGATTATGGAATTAAAAAACAAATTAATAATATGCCTTGGATTTGGAAACCACGTTGAACGAGCGGGAATTAAAAATAAAAATAAAATTGCTATCGTGCATTATTTTTATGGAATGTTATTAAAAATTAAAGCTGCAAAAAAAGAAAATACTATATGACAATTTTCTCTATTGTGTCTACGTACGAAACATCCAGAAAGCTTTTGATTCTCAAATTGGATCGCACAACCCAAGCATGGTGAAATATGAGAACATAAAAGTAAAAATATATATTACAGCTTCGGATCACGACGATTATTTTCGACGTATTTTTAACAACAAGCCAACTAGGTACCAGCTCCATTGATACACGAATCAAACAAATGTATATTATCGAATCAAATAATGTTGATTGTCCTGCGTCACCGATGGATTTCATCGATATCCTAATGATTTGGAAATGGTTTAATTATAAACCTAGTAAATGTTCGATCTCATTGAATATCCTGGCTCATTGATGGAACTCATCGATATCATAATGAATTGAAAACTATTTGTTAACCTACTGAATCTTCGATATTATTGAATATCCTAGCTTATTAATGTAACTAATCGATATCCTAATTCGTTGAAAATTGATTAATGGATATTCTAGTTAATTTTCAATCGAATCATTTGTTTCTAAAAACATGCGAACGAGAGAGAGACAGAGAGTGACAGAGTAAAAGGAAATCGTACCTGCACTCTCTCAAAGTAACACAATCGCTCGAAGGTCTCTCCCATCAAGACACACGCACACACAAACGCGCTCGTGTATCGCGTCTTGTTGCTTTACCTCATAGGTCGAACCTCAATCGGAAGAGAAGTTTCGCCGGAGTGCTCGAACGCAGCATAGTAAAAAGAAAAAGAAAAAAAGTATCGGGTAATTGGACGTTTCCCTTCCCACACGAAGCGATTAGACGAGATCCAGCCAAACAATAATTGAGGTAATTCTAAGCTGCCAAGAGCGTATTTTCGGTAGTTGTTTCCCGGGGATGTGCATGTATTTTTATTGAACGTAGATCGATGGTTCGTGTATAGTTTGATTAGTAAAGAGTCCATTTCTAACATAAGGAAGATACGTGTGAATGGCAATGTATGCGCGACGTTTTTCTCGTGCCCTGGTTGTTAGCGCAGAAGAAATGGGAATGGAGCACCAGCGAAGGACACTGGCGGTGAAAGGAGGCGGTAGAAAGGGAGAGCGGGACGACAAAAAAAAATGTTTGCCGAACGAACTGCATGTACGTAAATGTGTTTGCATGTATGCGCATCAGTGAATCTTAGAGAGTGCATCAGACATCGTTATAGAGCGCAGCTGGGTGAAATGATGAGGAGGTGAGAGATCGGCAAAGATGGAGACAGGTAATGGGATCTCTCGATATAAGTATCATTAAAGGGGACTAGAAGTTTACAGTCTGAAAAAAGCTGTTGATAAAATGTAAATTTATAAAGTAGTGAAAGATTCATTTTAACGGTAAACTAAAGAATAATAATTGAATAATCTAATATATATTGCATGTTTGAAGTTATTCACAGCCACTGAAAGAACCTCAATACCGTGCATGCCAATATCGTCGAATTTGACTTCCATTATTATGAAAAATGGAAACTTAAAATTTATAGGTATTATCATATCACTAAATTGGTTTTTCCCAAAAACACCATCATCTCGACTCACAAACTCCCATTTTTGATAAATTTTTTGACCAACGGTCCATCCAGTAATACCTAAATCAACAACAACGACAACAAAAAAAAACTTTTTTTTATTTCAACGATTCCGCGTTTGCTTTTCCTGTTTCTCGAAGTAATTTTTTTTAATAATCCTAATTTTCCTCTCCTCACAATTGTCTAATAAAAGAAATTCCCCTTATCAAAAAAGCCAAAATTATCCACTTTTGAAAAATCGACGTGACTCCCGGAAGTCTTTGAATCATTGAAATTCCGTATCCTCGAATAAAAATTCATAGGAAGGAAGATAAGGAGATATGGATTTGAGAAAAAAACGCTATATTTGCAATGAGGCCAAGGGGTACGTCTGGAATAAATGTGAGTATAAACGAGATGCTCCGAGTGTCCGGAAATGATACGTATATATACGTATACGATGTTTACGTATATATCCTTGAACCGGTTTGCCGTAACTGATATCCTTTGCGTTTTATACCTATCTGTCCGTGGCTTAGTGCGCGCCTTCGCTCCTTCTCTCGTGCGCAGTTTGAGAAAAAAATGAAGAGATAGGTATTGAAGGGTGGACGCTGAGACGAGAAGTGCTCTAGGTGCTCCTATGCGATCAGTAGTGACCGCTGTGGTGGTCCGACCGACCGCAGTATTCGAAGCTCAACGTACGTGTAACATAAACGATACATACGTACGTTCATACATATATATATATATATATATATATATAGGTACACTTATGTGTGTGCGTGTGTATGTAAGTACAATGCCTCGTAATCCTATACGTACGCACATTGGATTACGAGGCAATCGTGAAAGGTCGGTACGCGGCTGACTCGAATCGAGGCCGATCTAGGATTATAAAAGCTCCAGTTTTCCACCGAGAACGCGCGAGCGCGTATCTCGATTTCGTGCAAAACAACACGATCGAAGCTGCCACCGAGTTTCGTCTCTATTTCATTTTTCGGATTTTTTCGTTCTCTAAAGCTGGCAAAGCTGAATCAAACTTCAGGAAAGTGATATTGAAAAAGCCACTATAGAGAAAAAAAACAAGGGAATATCTACAAATCGCATTGTTTCAAATATCGCATCATCGGTTTACGGGCTGTTTGACAAAAGCGTGCACGGCCAGTTTTTTCTCTGGAAGCCGTTGGAGGATGAATGCAAATGACAGCAGAGAGCCAAATATTTTTGACAAGATGCTTTGTATAGAAATTATCAAGTTTCGTCTATCCATGCATATAAATGGAGTCAGAAAAACACGTCGAAAAGAAACGACGATTCAAGTTTTGAGTTTCGTCGGACAAAGTTACGAATTTTTGGGCATGTTTTCTTATTAATCATGCCTGGTATTCCTAAATTAATAGACTGGTCCGTGAAAATCTGTTTCAGCAAACTGAGAACACAATTGGCACAAGAGTGGAGCTCTTTTTATATTATTCCATGAAATCGGTTGAAAGTGGTTCAGTGAATACAGGCTATTATTAATGGTCGAAGAGACTGAACTACTTTTCAACAATAAAGCATCACATTTTATATCACATAGTACATGAGTATTTTTTCTTAAATGTTTCCTCCAAATAGTTTTTGAGTTTCGGCGTACGCGTTCTTGTCGAACAGATTTTATGACGGCAATTAGGGCTACCGTTTTTTTCCCACTGAAAAACGCTTCGGCAGTTTAATACGTGCTTGAAATAAATTTATAAGCGCGTCAGGTATTTCCGGAGATGCAAGTAGAACGGAGCGCAAAGTACCATTCCGTATTCGAAATATTACCCGGCGCAGTACGCGCTCGCTATGATTCCCGAAAGACGCTATTTTCAGGGTAATCCTATTTCGAGCGAATCTGAAGTATCAGTATATGGACTTGACATTAAATTTCACGTCCGGTGAATACTCTACTTGCCGGTATGAATATAAAGCGCGTTTAAGTAGCATTCGTTTGGAGAAGTTCTTTCGGGCTTGTATCTTGGTGTCTGAGGTTCCTCTTGAAACTACGTCATACATTTGTTATTACAGTACTTAGTATCAACGATTCTGTTTGTACGTGGCGATATACCGTACAATATGCACGCAGGCAAATTTCTGCGATTTGTCATGGCAGTTGCAATTCACGAATATCCAAGATTTTGTGCAGGAATATTTATTATGAAGGAATAACAAGACGTACTGATATTGTAAAATAATAAGGCATACAATATTCTATACTAAGGGTATTCAATAATAAAAAGATATAGGAGTATCCTTTTTAATTTTTCAATTCGAATATAAAATTGAAAACTAATAAGACTAAGTATAATAAAAAGTAAAAACGAATAACTAGGATATTAAAAAAAAATCATTTTTTTACCGTTTTCACAAATCGTTACAAATATTTTTAAATCATATGACCGAAGCATGAACCCAGACATCCCTGTTGCAACTTGGCACGTATCTCATCACACTTACCACGTTTCCCATCACTCTTGTCTATACATCTCGCTTCAAGGCTTCTTTTTCCGACGAAAGCGAACGTGCGAAAAAAACGCGTTATAAAGAGCCATAAAGACGAGGATTCCACCTTCTCGTGTACTTACATATTGCGTGCACTATAAGCACGCAAAAGTCACGAATATATCGAAGACTCGGGTGTCGTGTTGAAAAGGTAAGTGGGGTGAAACTGTGCGAAAGTATCGCGATACTAATTCACGTAAAAAGGATCAGTTTTTCTCATCAAACGTACCAATCAGTATATGCTGATATTTCGATCAATTTTTCCACGCCAATCAGAATAATCAGTGTATGATATGATATTTCGTGACAGAAATAAATCTAATGTAAGTGCATGTCAGGTTTTACATATTAATCTTAAATAAAGGAGAAGAAGGATATTTGGAATACTGTTGGTAATTTGGAATAGCAGAATTTTACGTGAAATCGGTCATAAAACTATCTCGATTTCATGACCGTCAAATATTAAAAGAAGGCTTCATCTGTCGATATGTTTAGAAGGGAAGCAATGGAAGTACAATCTGCCCTTAGGCATAATTGGAATGAATTTGAAATGAGGAATAACATAATGAATTAATGAAGAATAACGGAATGAATTTCGGGAGCGGATTCAGTAAATAACTCGCATTTCTGAGGGATTTGTTGTATTCATATGAATATGTTCTTGCCCTTCCTATTTCAAACTATCCAAACTCCCACTCACGCTTTATGTTTTTCCGGGACGAAAGCGCGGTTTCGCGAGCACAATTAGCCGCACAATATAACGTATAACATGGCGTAAGGAGCATCCAAGAGCATCAAGGTTAGCACAGGCCGTGCTTTAATTAAAATTAATCTTCGTGTGTGCGAAGGTCCTTCAGCGAGAATTCTTGCGAAACTTCCTCTCATTACGTAGACCACACCTTTCAAAGGACAAAAACGAATTTTCAAAAATCCGTGTAAACCATTCACGTTTAGGAACAAAATCACGATCAAACGCAAACAGACTCCTTTCATTTATCAAAAAATGTATTTTAAGCGGAACAAAATACAGTTATGAGGGCGAAGTACAAAATTCTCAACAGTTTAAGAAAGGGTGATACCCCATCTCCGTCGATATGGCCGATTAAGACAGTAGATACCCACGGATTTCCTAAACGGCCCTTCAGAATTGAGCGAAATTTGACCCTACAATGTCAAATTAATGGACGAACGGCTTTCTGCCCTTAATATTCTCGAGCGTCATGATGGAAAGTTGTAAAATAAAAAGTTTAGCTAATATCGGAACTTGGAGAGGATCAGAGACGCGTAGCCACATTCTAAACATACATTTTGACGTCATCACTTGATTCCATCCCATATTTCAGAAAATCCGAGGGAATCTAAAATTTTGAGGTATTTGTTTACGATTTTGAGAAAATATCGTCCTACGTTTGTGACATTTAGTTCCGGGGAATGTCGGGAGCGGCGCACATCTCGAAATTTTCGGTATATACGTATGTACGTTTACATACGAACACACGAAGCCCGTCGAGGCTTGCCGGACGCTAGCGACAATGATGCCTCGCGGTAGATAGCTGTAGCTCGCACTAATCTTCTTTTACCAACACGAACAGAGGCTGCGCCGAAGTTTCGTCGTTGATGTCGCCTCCACTTAAAGACCATAAATAAGGAAATATAATCATATATCCAACCCGTGAAAAATGTCTATAAGTGGTGGCTTGTGAAAATGCAATCACTTGACCATACTTCTTAAAGGAATGACCAGTCGCGTATACTGAAAAAGTGCTGTTGGTGTTAACATTTGCGGATAACAAAAAAATTGTCGAACCCTTCGGGATAATCATGCGCAGTGGATAAGAGCACGCACACTCTCTATTTCCGAACGAACTGAGGGTCGATGCCGATTTACTGGAACAAGATCCACACGCCTCAATAGAGAATTGCTTTACTTAATTAAAAGCAACGCGCTGCATGTCGTTCGTATTTTTTTTTTATTAGGAAAAGAAAAAACATGATACCAAAATAGATTTTTAGACTGTGACGATTTAGCTCGAATTTAAATAGAAGTGAGTTACTTTCATTTACTCTGAAAATTCAATTCAATTTAATAATTAATCAAAACTGAATCGAGATTATTTTCGGTGCTAGTAGGGTCTTAAACATCCATATGCGTTTGGTCTTGCTGGAATAAGTCGATCCCAAAATCTTGTTAATATCTAATCACCTCCAGATCTAGGCTCGCATAGCTTTATCCGGAATTAGTTAGAATTTTTATTGAGAACTTTTATCTATTAAGAAGGTTTATACGGTTTGTTTAAGTAATTTTCTTACTTTACACAAATATAATTTGTTAGAGCATTTATATTTGTAATTAAAAACCATGCGCTTACATTTTCGGTGTGTATCTACTTAGCTCATGGTTACCCGAACACGGGTCAAATGACCGCATTCTGCATTTTTTCAATTAATCCTTTTTATTTAATCAATATAACGGTTTTCTGTAAGTTTTTTTTTAAATTTTATAAATAGTTGAATAAATTCCCTATCTGACTAATATGGCTTTATTATTACAACTTGTATCAATTAAGGATTATCTGATGACCCTTTCAATTACAAATCGCACACGCTATTGACTCGAATGATTACAACACGAAATTTCATTCGATTTTCAAACCGTGCTTTACTTTTCAGCTTACGAATTTCGTTCACGAGCAGAGTCAAAAAAGAAAAATCTTATAAATTGGAACAGTTTGGCACGTCCCAAGCGAATATTGAAGAAACCGGTGAGATATTCAAAGCGACCTTTTTTCCAACACAAGCAATACTGTCTTCAGTTATTTTTTTTCATCTACATTTATATCCACGAGATGTTCCGTTGCTGGCTGTATTAGTTGGAGATCGAAGACTCGTCACGGTACCAGGCGGAACACGAAAGCGTGCTCCATAACGAAACCAACGTTTTCTTCGTTAAAGCGCATAGCTCACGAAACACGTAGACGTAATTTTAAAATGTTTCCATTTTGTAGGATTTAACTGCGCAGTGCAGATACGAGTAGCACGTATTCTTTTTTCAAGTCTAATCATTTAATTGTCTTTAAGGGTGAGTAGGATAATACGAGGACTTAAGAACCCTTATATTTTGACCTTTAAACTCAATAAAAGAATTTAGGCCATCATAACGACTGTTTTACATTACAATCTTTTCGAAAAAAAACCATGTAAGACTGCGTTCTTTTCTAGAACCTTTCGGAGAGTAGTTTCGAAGGCGAGCACGTACGGGACTCTTCCACCAAAATCCGTTTTATAGAAAACGTCAATTGTCGTCCAAGTGGGATCGCGAAATTTTTCAGCGTGTTCCAGAAACACGTCAACAAAAAAATATTTAAGCAAAAAAAAGTGTGGATCGTGATGCGGTCAACGTAATTTTTTCTGGCAGAGCTTCTTTTCGAGCACGTTCTCCCATTGATCATACGTGATGTACCCGCACCGATAGACCTATTTGGTGAGCCATGAAAAACTCGGTAAAGGTGCAAGTGTGAGGCTTCCGGATAATGTCGTAAATTAGAGGAAAGTATGCTTCGGAAATGGTAAGCGATTATTAGTAGAGGAGGCAACTGGGCTACTTCTGAATAAGAAAGCATGTTAACCTATATATTATTTAGTATATGTGCAGTTTTGTTTGGGTTTGTTCTTTTAAATAAATTTTGAATTTCGCTATGCACGCTTTTTTAGACTCTTTCGTCTTTCGCAATTCGGCCTCTGGTCGCCATCTTGAAAATAGTGCAGACGAATAATTTGAACATATCGACAGGTGAGGTTTTCTTTTAATATTTCACGGCCGTAAAAATGAGGTGGCGCTGTTACATTCCGTGAAATCTCTGTCCCAAAATACTATCAGTTTTCCAAATGCCTTCTCTTTCTCCTACTGGCGACTTCACAAAAAATCCCGTCCTCCTGTTTCCCTTACCGCTAGAGATTTTTTGTCCCCATCGCAGTGTGTATTCGAATATAAAATAAGAATCTACAGGAAATGCGCGTAGCTGGAAGTGGGTCACAAACAAGATAACTTTGAGATCTCGAAACATGGGCTCCAAGAATCGTTGAAAATTCTATCGAATGTCTCGGAATAACGCTCGTGATGGCTGAACTGCCGATTCCGAGCAACACTCAATATCTTTCGCTCGACAGAAAAGAATATTACATTCATCAAAATTTTCGGTTCTATTTCGATCCTCTCGTTCACTTTCGATCGCTAACAAACTCAGCTTTCTCAATATCCACGCATTTATTTGATATAGAAGGACAATGAGACTGCCGAAAAGGCCAGTAGTAGACGCGACTATACGAATGAATTTACAGGCGATGAACGACGACGAAGAATAAAAACTGAAAAAAAAAATGAGAAACTGCACAAAACGAGGGCAGTATTCGAAGGTTAAAAATTGTGGGTTCACCGTGCAACGGTCTCATGGCGGGAATAAGGGAGAGAGGAAGAGAAAAGGAGGAAGAGCACGAACCGGAAAGGGCTTCGTCGCGTTTCGGTGCTTCGCCCCCCAATTCTCTCGTGTCGTGTCCCTCGTCATTTAAATGCCAACCGCATTAGCCTTCCATCTCCGCTTTCATTGTGCATGTATATATACGTATACGAATATATATATATATATATATATATTGCAATGAGATCTGGCAGTCCCGAAGAATAACAATAGGGGAAGAAAAAGGCCACGGAAACGAACGATCGTCACGGAAATGTAAAAAAAAAAATATGGCTACGCCTCATAAAGTGCACAGTATCATCAAGAATCATTCGAATGTCAATTTCTTCCAATGTCATTGTTACTTTCCATTCTCAATGTTTTTTTCCCCGTTATTTAGCTGCCAACCGATCGTGATCTCTCTAGCGTCATTCTTTAGGTAAAACGAGAAAGCGGAAGATCCGGAGTTCTCCGTACTGCCGAAAAGTAGTCTTCCTAGAAAAGTGGTTGTTTTCATTGGTCTCGATCGTTGGATACTCAATGTAAGAAAAACGGAAAGATGTCTCGACAAGAAATCAGCCAATAAGAAAAACTCCATGGACGATCGTTTCGCTCGGGATCGCGTGAGCATTGGCGGAGAAATACCAAAAATACACCGGCACCGCATCGCTCGACTCGTATTTCAAGCGTAGAGAATCATCCAGAATCGTTTCACACGTATTTTGTTGTGCATTTGTTTCACTTTACCGATTCATCCGTTTCTGTCGATTCACTAATGGGTTGATTCATTTATCGATGATCCAGCTTTCAGGTTTCCATTGAATTTTGAAATGGCCAAAATGGCAATAACATAGGAGAAAGTACATTATCCAATGCTTGAAATACAGTTCCATTGCTTGAATTGGCCAACAACCGGCGTAGGCTGACTCGCAGCGGCATTTTACCGACGTAGATGTACACGTGGTGTACCGTGGCAAGCCAGAGCCGGAGGGGTTGTAGAAATGGAGGAAGGAAGTTTTCTATCGATCTGTGCCCGGTGTTTTGAGGTCAGGGCGCTGCGCCAGCAATGCGGCGGCAACTGGCGGCTAATCTTACCAACCGGTCAAATCGGCGACCGGCAGTCGCTCGTTCATTCGTGCCCATAAGTATTTACCGATTACTATAAATGGCCCAATATGTCCATTAAATGTATTCTCGTAAACAATAAAATTTGAATAAATTTATTTATCCATTGAATAATACCTAATTATAAACAAAATGAGCATTCTTCACGGAATTTTCCGAATAGGTTTTATACTGTTATCAACAATAAGACATTTCGATAATACTCACCTCCTCGCGATATCCAAAATTTATCGAAATGCAACAAATAAATGAATTCTTAATCTTCCAAAGGGTATCATCTCGCCACTATTGCTTAACACTTTGCTCTGCCTCTCTTTCGTCTCTTTCCTGATTACACCCAGAAGAACTATTTTTCAAGCGATAGTTAGCGGATCGGCGCCGGAAAACCCATTTATCGCATTCCCCTATCGCGAGACTGGGGCGCGCGTGTGTGCGAGATTGGTGCAACAGGATGAAGATAGCGTTGTGTTCCTGGTACCTTGTTACTTCAAGTATACCATGGTGCTGTATAATACGAGATGAAAAACTCCCACTGACGTTAAACTTCGCCGTTTCTCGGCGCTCTTTGCAAACGACCGTGTACTTCGTTACACAAGCGAACTGGGTTGTACGACGTATAAAACATGCCGGTGCTTTACGTGTACCACTGCGTCGCGTGCTTTGCACATATAGCCCACACGAATATACTATCCGTACGGAGCCCAACGCCTGCTTTTCAAAGCGAGAGAGATCCTCGGGCCGATTGGTCAAGGATAATATCAGAGAGGGAAAATACTTTTTCTCTGCAATGCGGACCCCGGTACCGCGAAATAGGAGGCCTACACCTGAATTCGTTCATACGTTCGAGTTGCGATTTTTCCTTCGTCTTCCGGACGTTTTCTCCTCGGTCTTACCCTCGATGCGAAACATCAAGTGCTCTTTTCTTGATATGTGTATACGCAACGTCGAAAGCGCATAATTGATCGAACCTTATCTACCCGTCGTAAATTCAAATCAAGCCTAGAACACAGCCGATATCATCCTGGCACTTGATACGCCGCGGAAGAAACTCCGGGATGTTTATGAAGAATATTTTCAGCATGGGAGGCAACGGTCGGGTACAGAACAAAAAAAAAAGATCACTCGAAACGGCTGGTATGCAACGAGGTGGGATACGGACGCCATATTTCATACGAATGCACAAACGCGTAAAACAGTAACCATCCAGAAAGTCTGGAAAGTATCGGAGTGAACGGGCACTTCTCGTAGGCTGCGTTGGGGACAGGTGGGCGTCACGCCCGACGTCCTCCTCGTACACGATAATCTCACGAAACCTCAAGAATTCTCTCTTCTCTCGGTCTGTGTCGGGAGCTCCAACTATCCTGGTGGAACGCGATTGATTCATTCAGGAACATCTGTATCGAGACATGGATTCTGGATTCAAATTTTCATCAGCAGTATCGAGAAATCGCTACTGCACTTATTTAGCACCCACGTGACATGTTCGCGCGAAGTATAGTTAAGACCAAATCGGTCAATGCGAAATCGTATAAAAGATTTTTTACTGCGTTCTCAGTATAAAGGCGATGTAACCCGACGAGGTGGTTCATCATGAATGGTGAAGGTAGCCAATGAAGAAACAACCCCAATCAACCTGCGTCGGAAATAAAAATGCAACGGATCGTTTTCAAGAGCAGAACGCATTTCCATCTCTTGAATTTTTGTAATCAGCAAGCGGATGACCGCACTGAACAAAAGATTCGTAAATTATGCACAGACGAGTGTGGTCTTGGAGCGTAAGCCAGCTACTCGTGAGAATCCACGAAACGAGCAGCCAAATTACGATCCTGAAAACCTCCAGGAATGTTCGTTAGAAACGTTCGTTCTGAACAGCTGTTGTCGTAATTTCGGGGTTTTAATTTCGACGGCGCCCTCACTTCGAACACCAACCGTACATCCCCCCACCGACATCCTTACCAGCCATACGATAATCAACGACCGATCCAATGGAATTAATTCATACGTGTGTTTAGCTGTCAAATCGATTGAATTGAAAATTAGAAAGTCATCGTGAAATTACAGTCCGTCCCGCGCCCTACTCTATGCTTCGGACAGCTGACGCTCTTTTTCTGCCAACGAATTCCCCCTTAACCTTTGGGGTCTACCCACCTTTCATAACTCCACTTACCTTTACTGGAGACCTAATGATGAAAACCATAATGAGAGACTAATTTTTACCCAGATACATCATTTTGAATTCGAACCAACTTATTGTGTCGTTTTTCCTGTATTTTGCTGCGATAAATCGATTCAAGTTTCGTCCGTTATATTAAGAAAATATACTTATTGTAACATAAAAAATATATCATTACGATTTTCCTTGCGAAGAATCATTCTTGAGAATTTGTTTCCAAGTAAAACAATGGTGAAATATAAAATTGGCAATAAATATGTAACAATGGTATTGTATAATGTTACCGCAGAAAAAAAATATCGATATTACTTGCAACATTTTTCGTTCTCTGTATCAAAAATCCTTTTCTAATGCTTGAAAATGATTTTCATGTTTAAAAAAATAACAACATAGGTATGGTAAAATCCACTTTTTTGAGAGAATCCAACAATGCTTCCAATATTTTCCCGCTGGTTCGAAAGATCCTTTGATTTTTCAATCCATGGATGAGTTATTAAAAAATCCTATGATCGATCGATTGGATGTAAAAATATCCATCGTTGTAATTTTTCCGATTTTATTTCGTTTGAATAAACCTCTATGGAATTGTAAATTGATGAAATAAACATTATTTGATCGATTGAGTCAAATATTGATCTTTTAAGAACATAATATAGCATCTGTAAAATGTAGACCATACTTCTTGGAGAGTAGAAATTGTGAAACCTCTTCCAGGGTTAAGGATTCGTTGTAGAAAATCGTGACGATGGGCAATCGACCCGGACGAAAGCTTTTGTCGACCCGGGCCATAAAAAATGCATCAGTCACAACTCATATGTGTACATGAGTAAACGAGCACAGGTAAATTGACGCGGGAAAGTGCGCACGTGTTTATTTTTTGTGCGGACGTACGTGGTACCCTTCGGATTATACAAGCATTGACAAAGACCGACAATTCACACCAGTCTCTCTTGAGATACGTGTACGAGAACACACATATGTACATACTCGTTGGCAAGGGTGCAAAAATATACAAGTTCCTCGGGAGTGAGGAGCTGGCGGGAAAATGCGATCTTCCACCTCCAAAGTGGCACCTGTGTGACCAGCGAGCTGACAAAGTGGCATTTCGTACATTCGTATGTCTCGGTATGCTTGGAGAAAGAGGCGGCGAACAAAAGGTGAAAAATAAAATGGAAAGGTCGCACGGAAAAAGAAGGAAAAGAAAATTAAAGGTCTCCGCGATGCAAAGCGCGTGCACGAAGAAACTTGCGGAAAAACGTGGATATGACCGAGCATACGGCGTTTACCTGCGTAATGTTCTCCCTTTTCCTGGTATACTTGTAATTTCACTAATACTCATACTCGCAAACACATGACAAGCGCACTTCGAGTTCTGCGTTCTTCTGTCGAGTATACCCTTTCTTTTTTTTTTGTTTTTATAATCCTCACAGCCTGTGTACGCACTTGCGTTGAAAGCAAACTCTTCAGCAATCCTTCTCCTCTCCCAATAACCCTGAGCCCAATTACACACGAGCTGTGCACTAATATACGTGTGATACGAGTAATCGGCCTTCGAAAACGTAAAGGTGAAAAGAAAAATAACGAAGAAAGATTATTTTTAATGATTTTAAAAACTGCTTCCATATGGACAAGATTTATGAACCTTAAAAAATTGTAATTTCGATTTCATGAGCGAACAAAATGTCTTTCATCGAAAAAATCGGTATTGAAACTCTAAGAATAAGATCGTACATTGACAAATGATAGAGATGGCATTCGCAGAAATAGATAATAATTTATATTGATTTTATAAAACATTCTATGGTTTTAGTAGAGGGTCGGTAATGCCTTACGTGCATGTATGTCTGTATGCGTAACAGCGAGTACGTGGTCGCGTGTGGCATTCAAGAACGGTATATCGACATCCTGCTTAGCGCCTCAAAGTGAAGAAAAGGGGAATTTATTCCCGTTGTAAACCCCAAGTACGATTTAATTTTACATTCAATTTGAATCTTCGATAGTACCTGTATTTTATAACATTGTAAGGAGCTGCTGAGTCGAAATTGGTTGAAAATTTCAATTCGAGGTAACGACTGACATCAATCGAGATTTTTGCCAATGTGTAATTGTCTCTCTGTTCGAAACGTTTATATCGTTCTGATATTGAATTCTCATTTTATCCCAGAACCAAAGCATCCTCCACGATGAAACACGAACCGTAAAAAGAAACTGACTTAAAGCCTTGAGCTTGTAATCAATTACGTTGGCTGGTGAGTTGCGTGCGCAAGGTAAGGTTAACTCAGGGAAGACGTGTCTCCGTCGAAGTGAAAAAGAGAAAGCAAACGGAACAGCAATCAAAGCGACGAGAAAGAATAATAAGAAAAAACGGTGTTGGACTTGCCCGTTCACCTTCCTATGTTTTCCCCTTTCGTTCGCCTCCACCAGCAAAGGCAAAAGAAAATGACACAGAAGGATAGACGAAGGGCCCGTAAGGCGCGACGATCTCTCGGGGTTCGTAGCGCTTATTGCGTGACCCGGTACCAGAGTGCAAGCAATAGGGGTGCGCACGCATACGCCGAGCAAATGAGCGATTTAATGCACGAAAGACCCCTCGGCTCTTCGATCGCGTTTCTGTAACGAGTCTCGAAGAAAAGATGGTTCGAGTAGCCAAACATATTTTCGTCCATGCATATGCAATGCCCTACCGCAAATATATACATCCACATCTGTACAAGTACTTCCAGCAATGCGAAACGAGAAACCTTCCGTTTCGCAGTTGCACCGTCCCGCGCCCTTCCATATTCGGGCATTCGTGAAAATTTTTACCCATCCAGGCACCTATGCGAAAAATCAGTGCCGAAAACCCAGCAATGTCTGGAAACCACCGTGCAGTAGTATTGCATACATATCCGATAAAGAGAGGACCCACACATCCACAAAGAATATTATTCTCTTGTGACCTGGGAACCCTTGGTGGGTGAATCGAGGGTGGAGGAACATCCCCCCTTATCTCCTTCCTATATCGATCGCTGAAACGCCGAGTCACGCCACCAACGAAACGTATCAACCCTCCACGAAACATTACCGAAGTAGAGCTTGTGGTAACAGGCTCTAGAGCCACAGGCTGTAAAGAAGGAATACAAATTTGTATTTGTGCGAGCTCGCAGGGAACGACGCTCACCGATCGACGCGCTTCGACTGCGTAATTTGAACGTTCGCACGCCATAATACGTCGGATCGTTCCACCACCACTCACGATCTTCACTGAATCAAACCACCGTTGCACTTTCCAGAGGTAACACGTGTTTGTCGAATTTGAAATTTCATTCACCGAAATTCAGCGCTAGCTTCCAAACGCCGGACATCTTGATGGTTATCCTAATGTTGGTAATCCTAATGTTTGCGCTAAATTGTTAGCTGAAATCAACATGTCGCTAGTTCAATCTCATCCGCACTGGATGTTTCCACTGTTTGCAGTGGATGTTTCCACTGCAAACGGATCGTACGAAGCTTCGTACCTTGTCTTTATTGCCTGACTTGTTACCGCGGAGGGATTGGTAAGCTTTTCTTCTCGACTGCGGCTCACCTATCCTCTTCCTGCTAGATAGTGCTGGTAACTCTCTTCGAGTCAGCCCCTCGTTGTACGTGGAAGCAGCCTTGGTTGACCTGACACGCCATCAGCTCATTTCGTGCTCCAACAGATTCAATCCCATAGTTGTTGGCATACCAACATTTTGGAATACATGATCGATAAACTTCCAAATGTTTTTTGGTGATATTGCTGCCTCCAGCTGCGTACTGTACTTTACATGAAAATCGAATCATCAACATTGATCATGGATCGACCTGATCTGCGTGAAACCGCGCATCTGATGATCACACTTTGGAGAGGATTCCTACTGGGAAGTCTACTCGAAGGGCCAAGCTCTGTGTCACAGTGAGGGCGCCTATAAAAACGCACGTATGCACAGCTCGGTCTGTGACGGCGAGTGAAGCTCCGAATTGACTTTTTTTTTTACTTATGTAAGTTACGTATACGCAGACATTGACAATCACGATAGTATAAGATGTTCGTGTAGGTGGATCACGCGAAGAATGGGCGGAGATTCCAAAAATAGGACCATTACCGATAAGGCCTTCCAAGCAGGCGCGGCGTGCACGTAGACTCTCGCCGCTTTTACCTTCGCGAGAAAACTCCACCGCAGGCCGTCTCTTGCCGATAGGTGGTGACGGCAGGTGATAAAAGCGAGGGAAATGGAGTGAGTTAAGGGTGGCTGATGGCGATGGTGTGCGCCGGTGAACGAGGATGACTACGATGTGTACATTGCAGACGACCACCAACACAAACCCATGGATATATAGGTATAGCGAACACACCGATAGAACAGCAATGAAATAAAGGTGAGGTTATTCCTAGGCTGACATTGCCCCGTGGCCACTCCATCTCCATCTCTTCTCACTCTCTCTCTCCCTCACGAGCCCTCTTCCTCTCCGTCCACAACGGCCGTTGCTCTTCCTGTTTGTCCGGCCATAGAGGCCTAATTGGATCGCGTCGGATGCGTGCGTTTCATCAACCCTTCTTTCGGAGACTCACCTCTTCACGTCTTCCAAGTCCCGTCAACTTCCACCTAGAACGTAGTACATCGTTTCATCAAGATACGCAATGATATGGAAGCAACCGTTTTCAGGTGTAAACGAAGATTGAAGATTCCACCAGCAAAACATTTTATCCTCTTAGCCAACTCGCATCTCCTCCCTCAATATTCCACAAAAACTGCTTCCTGTCATAATCACCGTAAATGGGATGATAGATACGTTCGTCTCCTCTTTTTTTCTCTTCCTTCCATTCAAATACCTGTATCGCGCTTGAGAAAAGCTTAGAACGGGAGAATTGAAACAAGAATGAAATTTTAAGGGGGGTAGTCATCGAGAATGCTATAGTAGTCGTTACATCGGAGCAATTGGTGCCGAAGGGCGAACTACCTCCGTCGTTATACACCGTCGCGTATGACTATCGCAGCGATGAATACACAAAGTCATAGTCACGGGTGGGTTGGCCGGGCGAGGAAACTTCGACTGTGTGCATGGTATCTATGAAGTGAGCCCGTCGTGGCAGTGGCTAGCAGGGGTTGGCCAGGCGAAACGCTGGCAAGTCAAAGCGGAGTAGGGGAAAAAAACCACGCGGAAAGAGAAAAAACGAGCTTGAGTGGCGTTCTACGAGGGAATCGCGTGACTACTCATGGATCAATAGTTTGCCCGTACAGAGGGCGCACGGTATGTATACACGTTAAATGTACTATAAGTCGTACCAGCCTTGATGGCAAACTCCTTGCTTCGAACTCGTACCCGTTTTCCCGTGGCTATACACGTATGGAGTCTCGTATGAGGGTACCAGCGGACAGTCCCTCAGTACTCTCACCCCTCGTTTATCCTTCTACCTCTTCGCTCTCACCTGCTCCCCTCGCAATTATCAACAACGTACGGATATGTAGGTTTATTTTTCATCTTTATGCGTTAATTTGAACGAGCAGAACTAGAGACATCGATTCGAGTGATCAATTCAACATGAGGTGTTCGTGGTAATCGAGGATGGAAAGAACGAGCTTGAACGTTTCTCCCAATAGTATAAAACATGCAGGGTAGAACATGTCGAATAAGCGATTCGACTCTCTCGAGCAAATCTCTTTGTCAAGTTGTGTACATTTGCTGGCCTTTATGGCTATCCCGTGAGCCTTTTCAACGATTCTTCTTCACTCTCGATTTGCCGTTAAAGATGAATAAGCAATGGTAAACCCTCGCTGTCGGAATATGACATGTGACGTATCATTATCTGCTGATAGTCTCACACTGTCACGATAAGAATTGGTAGACTTCTAAACGTATTTAGCACAGTGGAAAAGGGATTTTCTCGCGTCCACTTTACATTTTCTGCATGATTCGAACGTCGCTGATCGCAACGATATTATAGCCTCACTTCAAGGGTTGAAACATCGACGCTCTCGACCCCTCCGAGTTAATAACACACGGAATAAGGAAAGGGTCAGCTTGAACTTCCTCAGATTAGTGCTATGCGAGTCTCGTTCGTGCCCATAAAAGCTCTTGCACGCACCTCCCTCTTCTACCGATGCAGTGGTTGACCTTTTCAGGTTGGTAATATAATGATTTATATATTTTGAAAGTATAGACGAAAAGGTAACTTCACCCTGCTGGTTTCTTCATCTCAGACTGTATCGACTGCCAGACGATATACTGGAATTTTCCTGGAGACAAATCGCTATTCGAGATACCTAATGACAGCCAAACGCATACTGATAATTGGTGTGCTTCTTTCTTGCACTCGCCTTCGTTTTTCTCGCTTTATTCTTAACTCGTACGAAAACGCTATTCTTCCGTTCTTTTGCAATCAGGCCTTTAATGCCTGTCAACTGCTAATATGGTCATAGATCATTTATCGCAATTCGTTATACAATATCGCTCCACCTCTCCGTTCTTTTTTCACTCTATTCAAAGGCAATTGCACAACGTCTTTTGCATGATTATCTTTTTGCCGGAGGTACCAAAAAGGGCGAATAAGTGGATGATGGCATGGAGCAGTCAAAGTCAAACCAAATTAAAAGTTCGTTGAATCAGTGAAACAACAAGAAAAAAAGAAAGCTCAGTGACGAAAGTTTTCCTTCCACATCGTCTGGGACTATACTGCAGTTCGTGTCTTATCGATCGAGCGAAATATTCTTGGGAGCTTGACGACAGCAGCTACGACGGAGCAGGCCCAAGGAGGCTCTGCTTATTTTATTTTACGCTGTTTTTTTTTTCACCCGTCCCAAGACGTTCATTGGACGCGAATGACGTTCGCGTTTTCTCAACAAACGTTTGCTCGCCTTTCACAGTTTGTTCAGCCACGCATACTCCACCATTATTCCCATACACATATACGTAAGAACGGTCTGTGCGTTATTTCGATTGTTTTCAAGTATATCGAAAGCCTTCGAGTGCATTATTACCAACCATGGATAGAGCCTACGTCGATGCAGTAAGCGATCGAAAAAATCGGTGTAGAGTAAGCTCAATGAGTTCGCAATAACGTCGTCATTTATAGAGCAATGTGGCTGTAAATACATTGTAGATTGATACAGGAATAAGAAAGTACTTGGATGCTTTGCTATTTGAATATACATCGATGCTTGTTATATTTTCTGAATTAAGAGCATAATTTTACAGTTGCGAAATAACTACCTGGATCCGTCATACTCGATAAACGTTTTTATTAATAACTTCAACAATATACTATATATTTCCTTGAGTTCTAGAATATATTCACTTTAAGGCAAGCTTTCATCGACACCCTGTTAATTATTTCTCAACTTTCGTTCACAGACCAATCAAAAGTCTAGAACACTCTCGTCCACACAATTGTCATCAAAACTTGATAAATTTTATCTCAATCTTAAATTTCTTCACTATTTGAATATGAATTATAAAAACAAAATAACTCCAGTTCAACGTGGCGCTCTCTTCGTCGAATGTACAGCGGGAGCTTTGCCTCATCATTCTCTACGCCTTATCGATTTACTCGGGCTGGCTATGGGAATAAATAAATTGGCAAAACGTCTGCCAGTTACGTCCTCACCAAAAGCGTGGATCCTGCAGATAAATATCTTATCGTCAGTGAGACGGGATTGCGCTCACCGAAGTGTCTCAAAGCCAGCGTTTGTGTATACATTATCCAGGCATTGAATCGTTTATATAACTGTGTACACGTTTGGGTATAATGATTGATGGCCTTTGTTCGTAAGCCAATATTTGCTTCGGAAGAATATCTATACCTAGAGTGTTCATGATAAATGTATATATTGTAAATAAACGAGCTCGTATCGATTATTTCGCGCAACCCCAATATGTATAGGGACCAACTTTTTCGTAGGTTTCCTTATGTATCAGAGTTATATGGAAGTTCGACTGAAGTCATGAAATTTTAATCGTAAGACGATTGGACTTTCTTTGATAAAGAACACTCGTTATCGGTGAATCGCACAACCACACAAAAAATAAATTCTTTGGCTTGGGACTCCGGGCATATTTACTATACGCTTTTCGTGTCGGTATAACCAAATGTAAAGTCCATGTAAACCCATTGCATCAGATTTTTGCAATTAAAAAAAAGTCTGCAAGTAAATAAACGCCAAAATAACCTTATAAGGCATATATTTATAGGTATAGGTATATATTTATAGATATTGATATATATATATGTGTGTGAATTGTATGTAAAATCCTGATCTCATCATTCTAATACTCCCAATGATAAAGACTAGTAAAAATCGATCTTGTTTTGGTAAAATAAATATTTGAATCCTGTTCGGTTATTTAACGTTACGGACAAGGACGGACGAGATTAACCTCAAATGTGAATGAAATTAAACTGAAACAACCATGTAGATTTATTTCCAGTGTAATCATATTCCCCTGTCTAATCATATTCTAGCCAGTCTCCAATCCGCAAATGCCATATTGCATTCTGTCCATTTCCATCATATACCATGCCTTCTATTTTTCCCCTATTGCTATTCCATTGTCGTCCGATCAGTGAGTTTGCCCAACACTGCGTGATCTTCGTCTCGCTGCACTTCGCAAACAGTATTTCAATTCAGTTTGCATCAACCGAAGTACTTAACACGTGCAATGAGCCAAAGTAGGACACGCTATGATGATGCGGAAATTTCTCCGAACGTTTTAGCTACACGGATTCTACCATCGGTTTCATTCGCTTTCCCAGTTTTTACTTAATGATCGTTTTCGCCCTGTGTGCAATTTCAACAGGGAAAGCAGAGAAAGTCCTTGCAACGAGCGAAAGGTTCGAGCCTAACTTCGACATCTAGTGCCTACACGTGTGTTGAGTAACATGCATTACTATCGCTTTGAAGTGTCGAAGGGTTGATCCCCGGAGGGTTCACTTAGACTTACCGAAGTACCCTCACCTGTATGTGAACTCGTACTCGAGAGTTCTGTGCTCCGCTTATCCAATCCTGGCAGTGAGTAAGTATACCACTAAGCGCAGGAAAAGGATTGGAGAATCGAGACTACTTGCATGACCCGTACGTAAATCTTCAACGTCCCCGATCTACGACACCTCTTCACAGAACTTTCACAGCCATTTTTAAATCTGCGATTCACGATGGCTCGCAGACTGCCCGTTTGCAATTTGTCACGGCAGTTTGGAGCAAAGGTAACGTGGAAAGTTCGAAGTGAATCTTCAACACTCATGCTTCCCAACTTTCGTTATTTTTTATCTACTGATGCAAAGCGGATTTGGACAGTTTTTACGTGCTGTTTTCATTCTAATGGAATCTTTCATTTATTATGTGAACGAAAATCAATTGTTTAATTTTTCTATGTATTTCAAACAGCGATCGGAACACAAATAATTTCATTCCAGGTAAAACGTTACGAAAGAAGTTAGACTCGCTTTATTCAGCTTTACCGCTGCTTGTTTCTCATAAAATCCTTACTTTAATAAAACTTACAATGCAGCAAACGTAACATTTCTGAGTTCGAAGTCTCATAATCAACATTGACTATCGTTATAAAAAGAATTCCCTTTATATCCATTCTCGATTGAGCCTCGTAAATTACATTACCTTTTACAAAGGAACATATAGCCATTGCAACAGTCAGTTTTGGCAAGATTGACTTGATGAAATGTCTAAAGTAAGAAGTAAAAACATCGTTTCTTTCAACTGGACTTTATTGCTGTTAAAATTGTCTCCAACTGGATTATATCGGGTGTTTGCAAAAAAATAGTGCTGCCTCACGTATCGCCCCTCTGTCGCTCGCAGAGACTTAACAGATCGGCGATACAAAAGGAGTTCAAAAGGAGTTTTATATCGTTCGCACATATGAAGGAGTTCTGGCTGTATGTTTAGCCGAACGCGTGGTTTGCTCTCGGCAGTCTATGAGAGATTCAAGGTGGGTGAGCGAGTTGGCCCGAGGAATGAATGAAAGGTGGAAACGCGGAATGAGTCGGGTCAGGAGAGCACAGAGGCGAGCTAACAGCAACCGGAAGCACGGACGCGTGATCGCGTAACTCGTTTGAACTCCATTTCCAAGGACACTTCGAAAGAACGTGCAAATCGGTACTCTCATTCTGTTCATCCGATTAATTAATTCCAATCACGCCTGAGCTAAAACAAATCGGTGATGTGTTGTGAATAATAAAAAAAACATTTCTTTTACTATTCACGAAATATTTTCAATGATTTCCTCATATTAAATATGTGCATTGATCCTGAGGGATTTCTAAGAAAGTACGTAACTTGTATTATCGGACAAATTGTTATTTCATTCATACGAAAGCACCATGATGTTGCTTTGGTTTTCAGCATGTGTCGTTTTTCCGGAGAGTAAACGACTTAGTTTTTTGGTAATTGAATATTTCAGATTACATATAAAAAAACAGTATTTGCGGGAAATTTTACTTTTCTTTTTCAATTCGACAGAAAGTGCGGCTGAAAATCATCGATTGCTTTCAACAACTCAGGTTGATGATACTCCACAGTTTAAGACGCATAAATCTGGTTTCGAGGTTTTACGAGTGGTTATTTCGTAAAACCTAGCCAAAAAGGTATACTTTGGATTTGCTGAAGACAGCTGGGTGTTCGGTACACTATGAGCTGCTCTGACCAAACGAAAATATCACGCGTAATCGGTACAATTCGACTACAATTAATGCGACTATAAATATTGCGATTAAACTAAGAATCGAAAGAAAAATTACCGCAATTCGAGGAGAGACGTAATAAATCGCGGTATCCGTGGATAGCCTTAGATGATGAATAGTTTTTATGTGGTTTCCGTATGCTGACAGAAATATAGGAAAATGTAGAGGCTAGCGATAAAAAGTACTTAGAATAATCAGCTGACAAATCCTTTTTTAAAACAATACCATAATGTCACTAGAAATTTCGTCAAAGCTAGTACACGGTCCTCACAAGTCTCACCAAAGTACTTCATAAGTCTAACATGACGTGGGTGTCATGCGCGTTATAAAAATATACCTGCGTCATTATTATAATGTCGATAATATTTCAAGCTCCGAGAGCGAGTTCCCTGCCTGACAACAAATCGATAAGAATCTAATCATTGCGGCAATATAAAATGAAAGTAATAATAAACTGCCAAATCGCGTACGAAGATCTTGGCACACGGCTTTGTACGATACATAAAATACACGCGATTACCCGAACTGCGCGATCAGTCATCGTGACCGCCGCTCGTGAAACACGAAATATATACGTGAACACTTGAAGCTCGTAGAAAAGTTGTGGTCCTTGGAATAATAGCAATATAATGATATAAATCGAAGAAGAATTTATCGAATCGCATTCCTCCATCTTTTTTCACATCCAAAAATTCTCGACGATTCATTTCATTGAGTTTCATCTTATTTCCCGAAATCGGGTACACACGGAAAGTGAGTTTTCCATGAAAGGGAAAGATATTGAGATAACCCATCTGGTTTTTTCAGCAGACTACGTAAAGTTAATTATTAAACAGCTGTTAGTTTACGTTGAGTAATAATGGTGACATTGAATATTTATCGTTGAAATGCACGATTTTTTTATAATCATTCCTTTTTTTCATTTTTCATCGTTATTGAAAACTTTTCGCATAAAAATTCATGGAAAATTTGCGGTGAAGGCCACAACAATTGGACAATCGAAAAAAATGAATTTTGAATTTGAAAAAAATGAGTGGTATCCAATCTATGAAAAAATGTATGTCTTTAATGTTGACTAATTGCATAATCGGCATGAACACGTTGCTTTGCTAAAAGATTGATCCACCACATGAGCAAAGTTGTCCAATCACTACAATAATATTCAAGCAAAAAACGGTACATGAAAAAGTAAAAAGGCAACGTTAATTCTCCCCATGCCATAGGGAAGTTTGATAAACATCGATGAATCCAAACAAGTGTGTGTACGTTCAAAGAGATGGCAACTGCATAATTTGTTTTGCACAGTCGCTTCGAAACCCCGCGTTCTTTGTGACAGGTTTTTTTTCTAGTCTCGATGAAGCAGCGAAAAAAATGTCTGATAAATGACAGCCATTTACGTGCAGTGGGATCATTAGGGTTTCCCCGCGTTATTGGATCATATAGACATTTGACTAAATAAATAAAGTTCTTATTTAGCGTTGTGAGTTTTTTCCGTATACATTACGAGTGCAAATGATGGAAAGAAATATAGACAGGCATCATACGGTAAGTTTTAATTAAAGGGTTAGTCCGCTATGAAAATTTAACAAAATCGGTCGTCGCTCGAGGTAACGCAAATTGACGAGGAAACTCCAACACATAGTACAGCAATATTAACTTGGAGATAAGTTATAATTACAACGATGAAACTGCTAGTCAAACTCTAAACGTCTTTTTCTCGAAACTGTTCCCAAAGCTATGAACACGATTTCTAGACATCTTAATAATAAAATCTACTTAAAATTTAGAACATTTATTCGGCGTAATTGTTGTTCAATCTTAACAACCGTTTTTCATCTCTACCATTTTTAGCATTAGTTACTAACAATAATGACGTCATTTTTTTCGAATAATAAAAAAGATCACTTGTTTTTTAACAATCGAAACGCAATAAGAAAAAGAAATTGAGGTAACTGAGCCCATTGTGTATCAATCATGAAAAAAACAGAGGAATTTTTGTTATTGTCTAAAAGAAATCAATTGTTCTTTGATGATTGAAATACAATATATAAAAGCGCTGTTGAGCTTCTCTGTTACCTTTCAGTAATAAAAAAAACAATAGAATATGTATTCTATATTTATTATATAACTCTGTAAAGTAACATACAGATATATCGAAGTTTTCAAATGCACCTTGCTCGTTCTCTCATAATTAATATTTTTAAGCAAGCCTGACTCTGGAGTCATCACACCAGGACCATGAAGATCAACGGGCCTCGAAGACCCTAATAAAAATGGGAATGACGTGACAATGAGGAAGGGGCTGCTGGGAGAGTCATTACCACACAGCGGGTCAGGTATACGTGGGGTTTTGCGGTGGCAGGAAATGGGGTTGCGACGACCTCCCTAACCGGTCATCCCTCTCGATTATTCAGCGAGTATACATATGAATAATAAGCTGCCGCGAGCGTTTCACGCGTGTATGGGTGGCGGTCTGTCCGTCTGCCTGTACACCTCGCCAGAAAATTGTAAGCGCTAGGAATAGAAAGATGTATATAAATATTTGTCTACGTGTATGTGTCCGTAGGTAGGTACGCGCGTTTATATAGAGTAAAATAAAAAGGAAGCTCGGATCGTCGACACCCGCGAACCCGCAGGTGAGCACAGGTGGGCACGCGAATTTACGTGTAGATGATCAATGGCGGCGGGCCGTTTATTCAACGTAACCCTGTGTTGTACACGTGGGGCTGGCATGGCAACGCGCTCGATAAATACCTCGAGCCCCGCGAGCTTCCGGTTCCGTTATCGCGGCCGAGCGTGCTCTATATATATCCGAATGTATCTATACGCAGTTGCCAAACGTATGCAAATATATGTATAGATATGTGCGCGAGGTATATACTGAGGGTGTTATTCGATTTTAACGTGGCTTTAGCGCCACGTTTTGCATGGTACGCCATCAAATGCAAATACACACACATACGGACCCGTTTAATGTGTACCCTTTCTCGGGACTTGCCGAACGAATCCTTTCGCCCCCTGTAGTGTCTCTCCGCGAGACCGATATCTCCGATCTTCGATTCTGTACTGAAACGCCTACAACGGTCACTTTATAATTCACCCACGAAGGAGAATTTATCGTTGCACCGACAGGAGGGATGTTTGGGCTTGAAGTGTCGCCATAGCTTCTCGATCGAATGTTAAGATAACGAGAGCAATCATTCACTAAACGCGCAACTAGAAACGTTAAGCCAGCACTCCATCGTCACTTTACCACTGCAAAATAGTCCACGTGCATCCGGATTCCGAATGATCAAATGAACAAAAGGTGCGAAAACGTCATCAAGTGAAACGAATAATCGATAGGGAAAAGTCGATCAATTTCGTGGACTTTTCAAGGTTCTTTGAAACCATGAAGACCTTACGATTCGAGCTTGAATGAATTCTGAGCTGCCTTTAAAATAATCAGACTCGAGATGAAGGATGTGAAGCGGATCGGGATTTCAGCTCATCATTAGATAATTCAAAGCGTCGCAAAAGTGAAAGAGCCACAGCTGCGTTGACAACAAACTTAGAAAGATTAACGATAAATGTGGTTTGTTTCGTGACGATCTTGAAATAACCTCAAGTTGTCAGACCTCCGCAAGTGCCAAATAAACGAGTTGATTATTGAAATTATTGAAACCAAACCACCGTTATTGAAATACCCATTTTCCCGTTGTTAAAATAGGAATGCCATTACCCCTTTCAAATTGCGTCAAATATTCAAATCGATGGAACATCACGGTGCTTCGTGTGAATCAAACTCGATTCTGCGGTCACCCGCAACCTCGAGAAACGAACCGATAATCAGTAGCAGAAAATCTCCTCAAGATTCAACGCTCCCAAGCTCATCGACAACAATTTCATCGACTACCAGGTATGTAATGGGAAGTGTGGGGCAACTGTTACCGGAGCTCGCCTCCATTCCTCTCAGCGTTGGAACTAATTTCTCAGTACGATTGGACCCATAATCAAGATTTGAGGCATTGTATTCATATATATATATATATATATATACCCTATATATACATATATATATATTGATGCAGCACAGTTAGAAACTCTTCGAGCTCGAACGTAGTGTGGGACGAGGCTCATCATCATCTCAGACAATCACCGTGCAGCTTGCGTACCTGTTCGTACCTGGAACTTCCGGACGTTAGGACTTTTCCATCCAAGTTGGAGCTACTATACTATTACCTATAGTACTATTACATGTAGCCTATACATATATACTATTACATATAGCCTATACTATATTTAGTGTAGTCTTATATAGTATATAACGATTCTTCGAACTTGTGATCGCTATCAAAAAAGTCCCATTAGCGTTGAAACCCTTCTAATAAAAATGGTTCATCAAATATCTTTTTATCTAACGACGAAAGTGCATCAATTGGGCATTGTGTGAAATGACCACAAAACATTTTTGAGCTTCTTCCAATTTACCGCGTGAGAACAGATTTGCCAACGGAGTAAGCTAGAATGTATTCGAGCCACGAAGATTGAAGAGGTAGAGGAATATGACATTGGAATGAAAGAAATGGAGAAGACGTATCGGGATGTGATATTCAAGAATTCGATGTATTCTTCGGTCTGCGCAATGTCATATATCATAATATAAGAATGGTGACGAATACTTTAGTGAGTTGTATTTCGCTCAAAAGTTTTGAATGTAATGATAAGGACCGATTTAAAAAAACGTGCGGTTCCCTTAAGGACACGTAGAGGATCTATTGAACCTCACAAACTTTCAAACTCACAGCCTTCTCATAGTCTTTTACTAAGGATGGTTGTTTCAATAAACGTTAAGAATATTTAATTTTTGAGAAATCTTTATCAAACTATTTCAGCTGTCTCTCTCGCACTCACATGCAACGCGGTACCTCTAGTTCGTCTTAATCTGTAGTACATTTCGATGTAATACCTACGTACGATGTATACAATGTATACGATATATATATATAAGGAGGTAATTACATATTAAGCTTGACAACCCACCTTACGAAAAACGGTCATCACGGCATTTGCCTCACATAGAACGTAGCCGAATCTGTTTGATGGTAAATCCGTTGCAGGTTAAATATCGGTGAATGTTGAAAATATTCAGCATCATTATAATACTTATGAGTCATTAAAGTAAAAGAGCAGCAACTATGTACATGAAAGCAAATACGATGAACCCTGTCTGCGCCGATTCGAGGCAGTCTCAACCGTGGCATCTCATTCATTGACTGATCTGTGCCCTACTATAACCTCGCGTTATTCTCGTTACCCTGTACATGGCCAGCGTCCATATAAATAGCGAAGTACATTATGTTTTTCCAACTTCTCCGCTCTCAAATCACGTAATTGAACGTTTTGCCTTCACTGGGGTGCGAACAACGTTCGAAAGTAACATCTGGTCTTGGAGGAACCATTGGAGAACTGGTGAAAGTAAAATGTGGAAAGGAGGAAGTAGGACGGAAGTGACGGAAGAAAACGTGGGGCAAGGGCATTAGGCACACTTTCATAGATGTGTGCAATTATGATTTAACATTTTCGTTGGCGTCCATCGACATACAGCTTGCACATGAGGACAGTCGACAACCATAACGACGCAGTTTTCAAAACTTTAAGCATGAAATCCGTTGGGTTACTTTTATTTTCTACTCATGCAAGTGTTGAGGTCGCGAAGTCATTTCTTTGCGTGTGTACGTGTGCGTAGCTAAAACAGCGTGTCTGCCTAGACGCTTTATCTGCGACAGGTGCACGACTCCGTGAAAATATGGGCGCCC
Organism: Ophioninae sp. A BG-2022a; assembly: GCA_030523105.1. Classification (NCBI taxonomy): domain Eukaryota; kingdom Metazoa; phylum Arthropoda; class Insecta; order Hymenoptera; family Ichneumonidae; species Ophioninae sp. A BG-2022a. The sequence continues at coordinate 71,709 of JAPYZI010000106.1, read as the reverse complement.
GTACGCTGCATATCTTCTGTCTCGATTCCATGCTGGTTTCCTTTTTTACTCTCCTCGCCGGAGCAACGTGGACTTCTAATGGCAATAAGTAAACTAAAATGTATCAAAAGACCTACCAACTTGGCAAGTTCTGAAATGACCTGCTCGCCTATCAAATTTTCCAGCCATTGGCACTTTTATAATCACTCTAGCTAATCAGACACAGGCTCATTGGTCTCGTTTCGTATTTTTATTTATTCAAGTTTCTTTCAAACGGTAATTCTGATTGATGGTGAATTAAGCGTTGGGATTTGGATTTATATAGTTTCGATCGTTTCGTCGATCGCTCAGTGTACGTGGTGACAATTACATAAATCGCTAAGGATATGATAAAAGTGGTTTATTGAGAATCAGCGCAGCATTATCAAGGTTTACATACAACGAATATATGGCCTTATTGTTTCATGTAAAACTCGTCGATTATGTCTCACTCTCCGGTATGAGAATGTCTCGAATGGCTCGTTATGAAGACAACGGCGAGGACGACGGTTCGGCATTGTATTTTGTTGACTCGGCAACAAGCAAGTGATGGCATTGCAAGATCCACGATTATATATAATGCACATCTGTGAATTCTTCCAGTGCCAAGACCCGCCAGTACCACAACCCGCATAGAACGTTCACATTAAACAATAGATTTAAAAACAGTCGTTCGGAATAGTACGAATGTTACTGACGATTTTCACACGTTTAAATATCAGTCATTACACTAGTTGGATTCGTAGAGATTTAACGATCGTAATAAATATCAGCAGGACGAAGTAATCGTTACAACTATCTAATGTTTTCTGCACATATGAATAAAAATGTAATTTCTATCGGTTGCATCGATTTTGCGCTGTCAATGAAGAATCTGACGTTTATTGACGAATTGCCAAGATTGCGGTTATTTTTGAAAAACATCGTTTATCATAGTCAATTCCAATCGTTGCACAACAAAGTAATCCCATGGATCCCAACCAAGTTCCGGGTGGATCCGCAAATTGCGATTTACAGAGGAAGGGAGAGATTGAGAGAGAAACTGCGAGAGAGGACAGACACAAGGTTTCATGGTCTCTCTCGTGGGAAGGCAAAAGAGGGTAAGCGTCGAAGAAGTATTCGAAGAACTTGTCGGGGATTCCAGGGTAGCCCGACAATCTTCGAGAAATGTGTATGCCCTCTCTCATTCTCGACCGTCCGAGGAGACGCTCGAAGATCCTTCGGCGCGTTTCAGCCAGCGTAAAAAACGATCTCTCGGAGGGAAAGTGCTCGGGCAAACGGTGATCTCGCTACGAGTGCGAAACTCACCTCGCTAAACCAAAGTTTACGAGGAGGAGGTCTCGCGATGTTCGCGCCAACGGAAAGGATTATTCTCTTTGTATCTCCCTTATTTTTTTCTCTCGCCCGTGTTGGTCATACCGTACTTCTACTTGGAAAGAGGATAAAACGCTTCGAACCTTCGCGAATACTCGTATACACGTGTGAGGAGCAATAACGTTTCCAGAAATACTTCCAATGACGAGAAACCAAAAAAAAAAAGAAGTTGAACACAAGTTTACCATCACAGATGATTCAAGGTCGAACGTAGACTTCAGGACGACTTAAAAACAAAAATATTATTACAGCAAACATTTCTAGGCGTGATCAATGTTTTTGTCAATTGTTCCATCGTTTCAATGGACCGTATTCACTTCCGAATTGAACTTTGAAAGAAATTGGCCAAGCACGAACAACTGAAAGACTAAAACGACTACGAAAAACGTTGTGAATCACTGGTATCCGAGAAGCTAACCCGATCGATGTATTGAAAGTACAAAAACGATAATTACGGAGTATAACTCGTCGAAAGACCGTCAAACGCGAAAAGAAAGAGGAAAACGTGCCAGAAGACAATAGTAGGGCACATTCGTGTCCGTGCACATGAAGCGCACCAACTAAACTGGCTCCTACCGACTTTGTGACCGAATACACAATATTGGCCCGGTGGTGTGTGCGCTCTACCGGTTGAAAACGCGCCACCGTCGCGGCTTCTCTCCTGCCCGGTGTATCGTGATTCGTCGGTTCGTCCTTCCGTCCTCGTGTACCGCGCTCAATTCTACGCTTCGTTTCATCTACGGTTCCTGCCTACTATGACCAATTCGAAGCTTATGAGAGAGAAGATACCGAATGATGCACCAATCGGTGAAAAAGGTGTTAAAAATTATTTCCCCGTTTGAGCAAAGTCTTTACCGTCGTCAACGCGTACCAAAACCCACCCCGGCGTTTTTCACGAATGTATTCAATATTCAAGTGTCTTTGATTGGCAATACGAAGCAATCAACAATTTCCAACGTCGCGAAGCCTCATCAACTTTACATCAGACATACACAACAAACTATCGTTTACAATCTTCGCGTGGTCATCAAATTTACAGCTTATCGAAGTTGCTCCGATCATCGTATCGGCGCACACATACATCCGAACACTTTTCCGATGGGTCAAACCTCATATTGGCAAAAAGAGTTTCGGGACTTCCGGTCGTTATCGAATACGCGGATTATATTTGAATCTGCAACGCGTCTCAACGTTGATGAAACGATTAGATTATCACGTGTATTCTAGCACTTCATAAAAAAAAATGAATCTTTGCCAATTTTCAAAAAAATGAATAACGTTTACGAAGCTCTGTTTTAACGAAGCTTTTTTCCTTTCAACTCCGTCAAGAACGTTGATTTCGTGAAGTAGATCCGGATTCTTCCGGCTTTCCAATGATTCTTCTTCTTCTTCGTGGGTCTGAATGTTGGTTCGTCCCGCAATCTCCCTCACGAAAAAAAAGAAAAAAAAAACGTCGACTTGAGAAAAAAGAGTGCGTCTGGTCTTACGTCAGGTTGAATCCGGATGATCCGGCGACCACCAGAGTCCGATTGAGACTGAAAAGCGTGGGGGAGTTCTTCGCCTCGGGTGCACGTCGTGAGCGCCCTCAAGAGAGGGTAGGTCTGTACACACACAATGCCCCAACTGTGTAGAATATACACACAGTCTGCGATTGCGCGGCATGAGAAAGCTAGCAACCCTCTTGCTACAACATCCCCGCGAACGTCCCACGCTCCGGTGAACACCCCACCTCGACATTAAGAAAAAAAAAAAAAATCACCCTTCCCGAAATGTTCGCGACTCACGCTTTCTCTACCCTCGCTCCCTCTGGCTCGGTCTTTGTTTTTCTCGTGGCAACGTTAGGGGCTCCTCAACGTCCGATTCGCCGAGCGATCGTACAAGCGCGTGTGGCGTAATACGGCTCATGGAGTTCTCCAGGGGAATGCAAATCTCTTCCAGGAACTTCCGTTGCAATGCAAGCCTCGAGAACGACAAAATTATCGATCGTGACCGTATTTTCTCCTGAGTGTGATAAACCCGAGTATCCCAGATAATGATTTCTACGGGCCCAATCGGTGGGCTTTCCTTCAATAAGGAAGTACGTTGAAGTTTCATGGCGATAGAAAAGTATACGTTTGCGTCTAATCAACGATTGATAATGACATTGCATTATAGTAATATCGTGCGTTAAAAAGTCCGTTGGAAGTAATAAAACGATAAAAATAGAAAGACCAATCAAAGCAATTAGTTTCTTCGCAGGTTGCCAAAAGCGTCATCTTGGAAGGTACCAATCAGCGATGTTGGACCGTACGAAGAACCCAATATTTGGCTGCAAATTTTAAAGTTGTACAGCCAACCAACACGCAATCCGGCGAATCAATTTTTTTAGCGAATGAAACTACTAATAAAGATTTTTTACCAAACTTTCAATGTCCGAGATCGAAATAACGGTGGTGCTCATAGTTAAGGTATCCTAAGAAACTCCGCAATCATAGAATAGTATAAATAGTTTATGAGGTATTTTTACACCAATCGTAATAAACGTCCTTTCAAGAAAACCTAACAAGACTTTTAAAAACCCGCTCTTTTAATGTATATATATATATATATATATATATATATATAGTATATTAGGGTGGTCATTATTTTTGGTAATTTCGAATTTTACTACTCCAACCGGCCAAAAAGGTTACTAATTTATATTTTTATAAAAAGTACGTAAAAAAAGTACAGCCTGTGGGTCAATTTTAAAGGGTGCCGCCGAAGGAGTAAATTTTTTCATTTAATTGATATGAGTGTATGTACCAGTTGTGTCGCTATTATAATTATAGGTACTTCAGAAAAAAATAAGAGATTTTTAGCTACAGAAGTTTTGGACGAACCGCTTGGCTAACATCAAATATTGATTGAACGGCTTGGAAAAGGAAATAAATACAATCCACCGTTACAAAAAAAATTATTTTTATCAAACGGAGCTATGTATTTTTTATTGATGACAATGTTGAATATATATATATATATTCAACATATATATATATAATTTTTTTTTTCGTTTAACCTTCAACCGATTATTCGTGGTAGTTCCGCAACCAAAAGAAAGTCTTCCGTAACTGTTCCAACCGCTTTTCTCAACCATCCTACTTCTCTAAATTCAATGAAATTTAAATTTTATTTCGGTCTGATTTTGAAATAAGAAATTTGTATTTTCGGTAGGAAACCGTTATATTGAAAGTTGAATTATTCACAGCATTATTTGCTCGTAATTCAACGATTTTGAAATCACTAAAAGTAGTTTTTTGGGCCATAGACCAAATAACGGCGTTTACGCTCTCGTTACGGTTTCGCGCAAACGTTCCGCGCCGGAATGATCGGAATTCAGTTTTTCATGAACAGGAAATATAGCTTTCGGAAAGTCTGTACGAAGGGAAACTTTCCTTGTAATTTTGTAAAGACATGGAGCCTTCTGCCGCATGCACCAGAAAATTACCTGCTTATATGCCACGCAGTTGCGTAGCGTTCCCTTAAAAAATGAAAATTGTTCTGTTTCAATACTTTTAGTGCGTCCTCACCCCTTAAAATATTACTGTATGGATATCGAAAAATAGCCAAAAAATGTTAACATTTGAGGAGTGATAGATCTTGATAGACTAATGATACATAAATTGTTTTACAGAATTTAGCACTAAATATTTTAGTGGTTATAAACATATAAATATAACAAAGTTGTGTTACCAAAAATAGCATCTGCGATCTTTAATGTTTGCAAAATGAATGAAACGAATTGGCCGCAAATTCTGAAAATATAAATTCATCAAGATTTCGGATTAAGCGATTGTTTAGGATAAATTTCGAATCAATACAATGCGTTTACTCAATATTCTGAAATAAAAAAAATCCATAAAACTCAATATTTATTAACTTATTGATCAATTATTGATAAGAATAAAATGATATGCATTTATTTTAAAAATCCCGAATTTAAAAAATCGGGATATTTTTTGTTTGGCTGTCGGAACAGATATGCAATGTCCGATAAACTGACAACCGTTAAAAGTGGAAAATCAATATTTCTAAGTGTCAATTTATTATTAAATTAGCTATTTGCAAGGCTAAAAATTTACGACATGTACTTTCGTGATTCCACAATTTAGGACTGACTTTTTTCGACCGTTTATCCAAGTAATACTTTGAGGATAAGCAATTTCAATATAATGACCAGAATGGAAATTTTTTAAGGAAAAAAATCCGTCCGATATTCCATGAACTTTTGGGAGGAGAAAAAGAGTTAAGCGCAAAGTGAGTCGATAAAATAGTTTCCGTGTATTCCATATCGTACGTGCACCAGGGTGTATCAAGATGGGCCGTGCGGTTGCACGCGAGGTCGTTTCGTGGACGCCGATGCTTTTCTTCGTATAACATCGACAAATGTTTCGCGTGTGCATACGTCGCGAGTATGAACGTACTGTCCGTGTGTATAGCTGTAGAAGCTTCGTTCTACCGGGTTACCGATGGCACGCCCGAAAGTTAATCCGCCGACCTATTTCGTATAATTAATTGCTTCCCTCTGTGTATATAGCATGTGCATCGGGGCTAGGAAACGATGGCCACACCCTGAAAACTTCCCGATTTGTGACGTCGGCCAAGAGGTTCAAACCGATAAGATCATTCAGTGATTCCTTTTTATTTCGATCGTACACTTCGCCATTGTCGTGGGCGATGGGTGGATACGAACAGGGGTCGCCGAGCAATCGGAAATGAAACACACGCAATCGCTCGTGAGTGCTGTAACGTGTATGGCACATTTCCGAGTTTTTTTTTGGGAACAGCAATCCCCCTAAGAAAATTGAATAAGTACTGTAATGATCAACTAAAATTGACGACAGTCTTGTTCCTGCTCTGCAGGCGTTTTCGTATCGAAACGATGGATTTCCAAAAATACTTTTGTACATCTGCTTATAGAGCCTGCCACTTTTTTCTTGTTCCAATTCACATAAAAATAAGGTATTACTGTATTGACCGTAGAAAATAGTCCAAATATCACAATGTTCGATTCACAAGTGCATACCTTTACAAACAGTTGTATAGATTATAAATCAAATCTAGTTTGTAAGATAATTTGGCTTGAATTTATTGAATACTAAAATAACACTTAGAAATGTTAATTTTCCACTTTCGATATTAAGTAAAGTTAAATTCGACGATATTGATATTATCAGCGATTGTACATCTAATCCAACCGTCTAACAAAAAAATCTCAGTCAAAAAATCTTATTAATATGTTCAGATAATCTTTTTACTATTAATAATTACTTACCACTCAATATACTTACTAATTTCATTAATAAAAAATTCAAAAACAATAAGTGTATTTTTTTTCGATCAAAAACTGTCATCCCTCAAATTAGCTTATATACGTTAGTACCAATATGAAAATTAACAAAAAAAAATGTCATTCGGATCGAACATTTAATGATATTCAAGTTGAAAAAATCCTGGGAGTGCAACAGATCTTCATTTCTTGTAATGTAATCTTTTATTAATTTTATTAATCGCGAAATTCAGTTTGCGTACACTTCCACAACGTTTTTGCTGGTTCATATAAGAGTTTCAGTACTGATCGATGCCAAAACGACAGCGTTTGATAATGATGAAAATTTGAAAAAAATTAATACAAATATCGCAGCCTTCCAACCGTGCAAATTTCAACTTCAGCTATAGTCTTTTTGCACTGGACAATCCTTTGAACGATCCAAATGATTTCATCAGTTGGATGATCCCGGATTATTTTAAACAGCAAAGCATTGTCCAAAGAGTATAGTTATGACAACTATCAATGGTACAAATCAGAGCACCCAAACATAATAATCAAACATTTAAAATCAATTAAGATCTGATCTAGTTGAATCCAGCCAATAAGTATGACATGTCTAATGATGACACTTCGAAATTGCAACCAATTATCGTACATTCGAAGAAGCACTCAGTAGTTATATATGGAAAGAAATACATCGCAGCAGATCCTTTGCAATTGTTATCTATTTTCCTGGGTCCATACCCATTGACTTTCCGGAATGATAGGTATCATGAAAAATGTATTTGTTAGCATCTGGGCATCCGAGTGTGCGCGCTAACACGCGCGTGTGCATGTTCATTTATATACTGTGCGGAGGAGTTGAACGTTCGCACGGCTCAGTGCGATCTAACGGAATATTCTCTAACGATCATCCACGTTACGTATACGTAAGTATATAATACGTTCGTGGACGAGACCGATCTTCGGTCTGATTCGCAATGCAAATTAATGTTACAGACTCGCGCGCTTTGCTTTTGAACTCCCTCGGGTGCATTGTGCATCGAACGCTTCCGGTGCACTTGTTATTTCTTCACTCCTTCGATCCGTTGGCTAATGCGGGTTCGGGCATCCTTTCCGGCTATTAAGAATGTCGAAGACGAAGTTTGCAGCCTACGGATGTCCATAGTGTGTTACGTGTACCGCCGCTTTTGCTTATACGATTCTTTTAAATCGTGAGGACGCATCGACGTCAATATACAGAAAAAGTTTCATGATAAGACTTGAATACGATGGATTATATTATTTTTTACAATAATACCAAAAAGTAATATCAAAAGTTTCGAAGGAACGATTAGAAACAGTGTTTTTTTTTCAATCCAAACAGTTTTCACTGTTTTGTTGATTTATTGTATTTGTTGCATTTTTGTCATATTTTTAATCGTTAATTTTGTTATGTAATTAAATCACTGGCGACTTTTTGCTTTCTCTCCTCTTGCTCTCTATTGTCATTCTTTGTCACTTTCTCTCGTCTCTCTCCCCTTCGCTCTGATTCAATTTTAGAGTACAACCTTTGTCCAATCAGAAATGCCGGACTCGGTAAGAACGAGTCTATGAAAAGAAAAAACCTTCAAAACGATCGTCCCACATTCGAACGGGAGTGGAACGTGAAAAATTGCGAAATGACTTTACGCGGAACTCCGAGACGTGATCGGAGAGTTGTGGAGAACTGTCGCTGCGAGGCCCCTCGGGTTGGTTGTGAGGGAATCATCTTTCCTCTTGGCCTAGACGGTCTTTTTGTTTTCTGAGCTCACCGACTACACAAAAGTATTTGTACAGGAAATAGAAAAAATCGACAGGTGCAACGGGGAAGATAGTGAGGTTGAACGAGGTTAAAAAGCTTTCTCGTCAACGCAGCCGTCCCGTTTGTTCTAACGTATGGCAAGTCTGTTCGGACACCGAATATATTGCGCGCCACCTTGACCAATTGAAATGGTTCGGTGATTGCGAAGAAAATTACATTCACTCTCCGTCCATTGTAAAGAAAGTCTCAACGATGGAGGAAATCATTTGATGTACTAACTTTAGGTTTATCATCGATTTTGTAATAGAACACTCCACACAATAGCCATTTTTTTTTTCTTATGAATTTAAGCCGATTTTTTATTATGTCTAGTTTTATTTAATTCTAAATCGGTATTTTTAAAATTTAATCGTTCAAATCATATATGGTGTTCTTTCTTCCCTGACCATGGAACTCTCAGTGTTTATTTTAGTTAAATATATTATTATTGCTATTATTCTAGAATTTATTAATTTTATTTTAATATTATTATTTCAGTATTCATTATATTTTATCGATTTTTTTTTATTGTCAAATATGGCCACAAATATTTCATTTTGTATTATTATTATAATGTTGTTTTTATTTTATCTTAATATTATTGTTTTAATATGCTTTGTATGTTTTCGGTATTGTGTCAATTTTCAAATGGGTTGACAAATCTCTACAAACGGCACAGAGGACATTGCGTAACTTGAAATTTCACTAGCTCAGGATACACGTACAAGGTTCAGTGCTTGGTAAACGCGGGCTTGAACAGCGATAATGAGAACAGCGCTAGAATGTTGATTCGCAGATTGATTTCCCCTACATATCGCACCGTTTAGCGCAACACGACACGACTATCTTTCGTTCTCGTTGTTCCAAAAATTCGTTTACGTTGGTAAAGTAAATACAGTTGGTGGACGATGTAAAATTATCTCACATTAATCTTTTCTTTTTATTACCCATCCACAATTGTGGCTAATTAAAAAGTCATTGGTAAGCCTGCATAGATATTAAGAATCTTGCTCAAGATAACAGTTTCATAATTTACTAAATATTTCGAGTACTTACTTAGTTTCATCAGACTCGTATTGCCTAACAAAAAAATGTATCGTTCACTCGATACACCGAGTAAAATAATGATTTTGTCGAACAATCGATGAAATCAAAAGTATTTTGGAGGATTAAACGGTCGATGATCGTCGTAAATAGCCAGTTTGAAAAAAAGAATGTTCGCGAGTTCAAAAGTGTACTTTCGAAAAATAAACGACGAGCGAGGGTACTCGAATTAAGAATAAAGAAATACGAATCTTACGTGAATAACTCTTAATCGAGGTCACAGTACTCGTAATAACCACAATGACGTTTTAATGTTATCAGAAAAAAATTATAATATACCAATTAATAATTAAACTAGCACGCACAGAAGTTTTGTTCTCATTAGCTTTGTTACACGCTATTTTGCACTCTTTCCCTCGATCTTTTCGTATCTCTTTCTCGCTCTCTCTCTCTTTCTTTCTTTCTCTCTTCGGCTCCCACTACGAAAGCTTTCTCTCTCGTACAATCAAGAACTCGAGCAATCGTTCGACCTCGACGATACGTCAAGTGAGCCTGCCTTTCGATAATCGTTGCCGCCGTATATCAAACGAAGTAGTTTGCATAGTACGAGGAAACTTATTGAATTTAAGCGCGCTTGAAAAAACCGTTCGGTTCTCCAGCACCTGTCGTTGTGAGCAAACGAATTTTTTTTTACTCGCACGCAAATTTGATAAAACAAAACAACCTTAGAAATATTTTTCTAGAAACCTCAGCGACCTTTGCCATTGATGACTACTGTATCATTATTGATCTTCATTTTCAATGGTTTTTTCGCCTATTCCAAAGAGCAAATCCTGCTTCGACGACGAGCCGGAAGCAGTCGAATAAACAATACAAACCTCTCACCTGAAAAAGCTGATCGATGCGCTCCGAGAAGAGACTCAACAAAAACCTGAAATATCTAGAAACTCAACACGGCACTTCCATTTGCACTTTACCCTGATCAATTAAAGCGAACACCGTTATAAATCACCAATATCCTATCGTACTATCGATCTTTACGTCTTTTCGTGTATCACTACCACCAATCCAGGGATGCACTTCACCAACGAACTCCAAATAGCTTTCCTCAACGAGGAACACACTCGATCACTTTCGAACCCTCAACTGATGCTCAATTACAATAATCGTCACGCGTCAAATGTCACGCTCGCTACTTGCGAAATTCACGTCAACGAGTCGATAATCCTTCAGTTAATCGCAGCTAATCAGAGGTAATCGGCAGTTTGATGTTTCTAGATCATTACCGTTTGGTTCTTCGTTGCTCACGAGATCTATCGATAACTCGTGTCTGCGTTGCTTTCGATAGCAATCGATTTATGAATTTGGCTGATACGGCGTTTTTTCCTTCCTGCGCCGCCGCGGACACGTGGAATAGTTGTACTTCACGTTTATAATTACCCGGCGATTTTAACGCGAACGACGGTTACGGTAAACGTTCGCGGCTACCGGAAATAATGAGAGAATTACGAGGTGGTGCGTCGTTCTCTCCAAGTGCACGGGACACGCAGCCTCGACGATGGTAATGAAACGTTACAGTCATTGACCGTGTTGCAAAAACAAAAAAAAACAACACACACGCACACAAAGGAAGGTAGAAACGAAAGTAGAGAGAGAGAGAGCGGAAGAAGAAGATCAGGGATTTCCGACTGAAATTTCCTATTGGACGACTCCTCGATCGCGTTTACTTTGTAACGTTGACGATTCTTGGCAATCGGGTAAAAAAGGTAGTTTCGAAAAAAAGCGAGAATAACAAAACGCCTGATAACGGTGGAAGGCTTACGTCACTCTTATCAGCCCGCACACAAATTTCCTCACGAGTTTGCACACCCCCCCCTCCCCAGAAGAAATCGAAAACAGCCGTGACGCTACCAACAACGATGATAGTTCGACCTTCGCGGGAACAAAGAAAATAATAATTTCACGCACCGGCATGAATTTTACGAAACGAGAATTTTACGGTTTGATCGATAAGCCACAGTAATTTAACACTCCGAGAAACTTCGTATCTCCCTGTTTCTTTTTCGAACGGTGGACGAATCCAAATTGTGGAAGGTGATCGAAATCGAGAAAGATCGTCGCGTCACCGGCGATCTGTTGTTTTCGTATTTCACGTGGTATTTTCGCGTCAATTTTCCGGCACGTGGGTACCGAAAGTATCACGCGTCCCAGCTTCCTCCGTACGCGTAATATTTACTTTCAGCAGTCTTCGAAGTGCGCATGCGCGATGGATCGCCGCCAGAGGTGACCCACGAGGCGCGAAAAAATAAACGTTCCGCGGATGCGTTTCGCGCGCGAATAACGCCGAACACCGGTCGAACCGAGACGAACCGTTCGCGAGTTGTTTTCGAGCGAGTATACTTTGCGAGTGCGGAGATCGGTAAGAACTCGGGACTCTCTCTCTCCCTCTTTCTCTCTTTGTCTCTCGAGAACGTGGCCGAGAGTCAGCGTTTCTCTCTCCTGCACGGTGCATCGACGTTGACTATTATATACACAGCGTGTAAAACCGCCAGGGACCCAGTGGTTGCGAGAGAGGGGAAAATGGCGAAACGAAAGCCCCGCGTGGCGTTTCAGCGGAGGAGGCGAAGAAGGGAAACTGTGTGGTGAGAGACAGAGAGAGAGAGAGAGAGAGGGAGAGAGGAAAGAGCGAGATAGAGACGGAGAGACCACGAAGAGGTGGAGGACACGTTGCTGGGCTCCCTGCCATAACCTCATGGAAGAGGGGCAATGTGGAGAGTGAAAAAAAGAAAAATAAAAACGAGAAGAACGGACGTTGGGGGGAGGGGGATCGAAAGACAGTTCGCGAACAGGGATTCACGACGATCAGGCGAGCTTGGACGCGCTGCGATCGAGAGATCGCGATCTGACGTTCGAATGATTTTTTATCACGAAAAAGCCGAAAACGACGGAAAAAATATTTCATATGTATTGCATATGGAGTCAACCTGCCACGTCTGTCTGTTTGTAAGCGCTAATCGCGAAAAGTACTGCATCCAGTTGATTCAAGTTTTCAACGATAAATAGAGTATCTCCCGAAGAAGATTTATGAATGTTTTTCATTTTTGCCTTACGGGGGTAAACAGAGGATTGCTGGTTGTCTTAAACATGACCTTCAAGTTAAACCCATCAAATTTTGTATTTTTTCGCGTTTCGGTTAAAAATTGAAACGTGTTTGAACGTTTTTGGATAGTTAACCGTTAGGGAGAATAAAATTGTGATTACAATTCTTTTAGAGTGTTCTTCGTTTTTTTTAAAAGGAAGGTCAATTTAAATTGTTACTCAGCTTATTGGATATAAATACTGAATTTCGTAATTCGGTGTTTGAAAAAAATCATTCCTGAAAGGGCTCCAAAGTACTTAAACGACCATTTCTAGATCGGCACTTACGAAGTCGTGGGCAGAAGCTGATCTATCGCATACCTCGGTGATCCACAAAATTGTTTCAGTTCTCAGTCATTGGAATCACCTGACAAACGGAACCTTATTGGAATCATGGAGAATTGTACAAGCGGAACGATTCTAAAGCAGCTGGACTGATTAAAACATCGGTAGTTCTCAATTTTTTAATTATTATTATTAAGATTATTAAGATATTCGATAATTGCACTTTTGGTCAAAATGAAAATTATTATTTTATTCATCATGGTATTTCGACTATAAGTCTTCGAAGTTAGGAACGTCATACCTCCCGGACTTACTCGGTATTAATTTTTTTTTCTTCCAACGTTTCGTTTGAGAATTATTTTTCAAAGAGGCATGCGAGGGAGAAACATGTCGCGTTTGCAATTGCCGTGGGCTGTGTTCCGTTGTAGCAACAGGTGTTATCCAACTGTCGTGTGCACGGAGTGGCGGCGGTGTTACGCCTGGAGGCCCCAAGGAGCCGCAATTCATTCGGCACAGGATGCCGGAAGTCTTGAGAGGGCAGCACAGACTTCTGCCGGTCAGTGATGCACGTTTATCAAGGGTGCGTATACACCAAGCTCGCGTATTCACCTTCTCATGACAAAAAGGGCATAATCGACTTGGCATTTGCCATCGTCGAAGCAAACTCCAAAACATGGTTAGGACCGTTCGTCACATTAATCGTTTCGCAAACATAATTCTTTTTTTGTGAATGACGTTGTATCTTAGCGAAAGAGAAAATCGTGCATGTACTCGAGTAATCGATCCTCTACGATTTCTCGATCACGTATGATCCAGTATACCTTTTCTTGCTATTATTTGCCTCGTCTTTTACTGACAACGCTAACATTTGTCTCATTGAGGAGTTAAACATTTTTAACTACAGCCGAGCGTAAGCAGTAAAATGAATCTCGAAAGTGAATGATAATGTACATAAATATAAATATAAATAAGAATAAATGATAGTTTAAGATATAAATAAATCCAAACAAAAAATTGTGTAATTATTATTAATATAAATCATAGAAAATAACAGAAATGTATATAAATATCCGGAAATTTTCAACGTATATAAGGCCTCAAGAACTCATAGAATACATTTGAAAAAATAATTTTGGCACATTTGCAATATTCTCAAAGGAAATCTTCACAATTTTTGGACAATGTTGCAAAATTCTGTTGACATAAAAATTAGCGTATCCGTTGAGTTTTAGATCAATTTTTGCAAATGAATAAAGCTTTGATAATAAAATTGTACTAAATTCGTCTCCCATCACCAAGCTTGTCAACTTACACTTGGCATTGAAATCTTTGCAATTAACTATAAAATAAATAATAAAATAATTATTTAACAATCCGTTTGTCGACGAATCATCTTCCTTCCAGTTGACACTATCGAGAAAGTTATCAAGAGACAAAAATGCAGAAGGATAATCCTACGGAAGTACATAAGAAAGAATATGAGAATATGAGATATTATTGAACTCACCTGAACGATGGCTGGAATCTCCGAAATAAAACACCAACGAATGTAAGGTTAACGATAAATCATTAACAACGAATTGTTTATGGTTCCTCTAACGAGAGATATATTGTTCGAGGAATTATCGAGAGTGTACATTGAGATTAATCGTTTGAGGAAATCTCTATAAAGACTCCATGGCTGTCGTGTATATATATATATATATATATACACGCGTTCCTTACGATATCTAAGAGCAGGAAGGATGGTTTCCACCTTCGCTTTCTTTCTTCGCCATTCGGTTCCTCATTCAGTTTACTTCATCTAAGTAAAATTTAAACATAGATAGTCAAGAGCGAGAATGCTAATTCTAATTCGTAAGTAGACAGCAAGAGATATACAAAAACATGTAATTTTTTTTTTTGTTCTTCATCGTATAAAATATAGTTAATCCCGTCGCTTTCTTCGTTCCTCGAACGTTTTCTTTTTTTCTTTTTTTTCGCTCATAGATACACACCGCGTACACAAGGCTCTCTACTTTAGTACTCGATAATCAGAGCTTCGTTATAACGTTTCTCTACTCTCGTCTGCGCAATCACAGTCGTTGATCAAAGGCAATAAACATTGGAAGGAAACGAAAGCATGATAACAATAGCGAACGTATCGATTTGTGGAAAACTGTTCCTTTTTATTCGTTTTCGTCATTGTTGTGCCACAAGCAAAATTGCTGAGGAGTTAGGCTATACTGCTGTGAAAATTTTCAAAAATCACTTACGGAATAGAAGGGGTCAAAGTATGATGCAACGATCACAAATTTATCCAAACTGAAAAAGTCATAATTATAACGATGAAAATCGTAATTGAAACTTTTTTAAAGCTCGTTTTGAAACGTGTGGTTTTTAAAGATTTTAATAAAAACACGTTTTTATTAAAAGTGTTTTTTGTTTCAAATACGATTTCTCGACAACCGATAAACTGATCGATTTGACATTTGGTACATTTATTCAGTGTAATAGTCGTTCAGTCTTAAAAGCCATTTTGTTTTCTTAACATTTTATCTCATGGGATATCAAAAATTATGATTTCATTTGAAAATTTATAAAATAGCAATCGACGAAATGTAAAAATTACTTTTTGAACAAAAATAATATTTTTCTCAGAGATTGACCGGGTTACGAAAATTATTTTAATTTTTATAATATCATTAATTATTAACTTTTTTATTTATATTTTTGTACCTAAATTTGTGAATGTACGTAGAAGCCAGTTTCTAAACGATATTTAAATATTACTTGTTCTTTCAAAATTAATATTTCTATAAATACCGATTTTCGTACCGTCACCGTAGCCTAACCTTTTAATATGTCTTAAGACTCAACAGAAGTTACGTTGGATCAGCGAAGTGCAGATAAGCACTGATAGGAAAAAGTTCAATTGGGAAAGGCAATACGGAAAAATTTTCAAGGGTTGTTGAAAAATTAAACAAAACCATCGCGGAAAATATTAACCGATTGACAACGTCATCCGTATGTTTGGATCAGCAGCATTCCAGTGCATGAATCATATGAAGCCTCCTTTGTACGATCTGATAAACATATAGCGTGCACAAATAAATATTTGAGGGTATCAATTAACATACTAATCGCACGGTACGTTGCGATTACCTCAATACCGCATTTTCATTTTTATTTCTCAATGGAAAAATCGCGACTATGGGGAGACAGCGTTTCAATTGTAACGCCAATTATCCTACTCGTGGCACAAAAACGCATTCAGATATGTAAAATAGTACGTGTACGGCAACAAGTAGACCACAAACCGATTATACTTTCTCAGCTTGCCAACAATTGTAAAGGTAGTAATAATAATCAACAAAGAAATGTTAAAAAGAAATTGATTACATTCATTATAAAATTCGGAAATATGGGACACTCGAAACATCAAACAATTAAAAAATTTAAGTATTTTTTTCTAAATTCCAAAATCCATAAAATAAAATTCCATAAAATTCCAATATTTCACGTAACAACCATTTCATGCTGAACCCTTCGTATACACCTGGGGTCTAGGGGACCCTAATTCCAACTTTCGGGTTAAATTCGGGCCTTTAACCGCCAATGGCCAAATAAATACCTTTTTTGAAAGATCATATATTGCACTAATTTTTAATAAAAATCCCATCTGGTAACATTATTTTCATGAACATTTTATTGAATTATCTGGGAAAATAACGATATTATGATTTTTTGGGAAGAAAAACACGATTTTTCTCGATGTCACTCATTTTTACGCACATTTGACAATTTTCATTTTTATTTCTGCAAAATTGTAATCCTATCGGATTCAAGATACTTCAAGCTACAATTTCGCGTTTGTTTCATTCAAATCAGATGAATAATCTCCTCATAATGAATATCCAAAAATTGATGCGGTCCCCGTGTGTCCGGCGCGAAATCCCTGGAGGTGTGTATACGAGGGGTTAAACAACCGAACTCTCTATCAACAACGTCATAAGGTTATTGACTTCGAAACTGAACAGTTCACTTCGCTACGTAGGAAATTTTTGGTCATTAAAAAAATTGCTTTTTGAAACACGTTGAAATACATTATGAGTTTTTAGCATTTTTTATACAATAATCGTAGGTACAAATTATTTTTCAATACTCATACATGAGCAATAAAACAATGAAAGAACCAAAAACAAATTCCCAGACATTTGTACTCAGTAAAAAAAAAAAGAAAACGAAAAACGCCGATACCTGAGAGTCAACACAGCTCAGCGGAATAACGAAGAAAATAAATAAAACAAAATAAAACAATTTTTGTACTATAATTCGAGTTTTTATTAAACAAATAAAATACAAAAGGTTTCGTCTCAATCTTTTCGTTTTTTCTATTCTCGTCTTTCTCGAACTCTCAAACTTGTATCTCGCTGTCATTCGTCCTCTTGGTCGCAAGATTCGAGTTATAAATAATTAAAAACGAGAGGCAGGTATAAATAATTTAAAAAAAAAGAGAAACGTATAGAAAGAGGAGCGAGATTTGGGAAGAGGAGTAGGTGCTATATTACATAAACTATTTTTCTATGTCCTTCCACACACATTACTTCGAGAAAAAAAAACATGAAAAAAAAAATTCGCCCGGACTTTCCGGATAATTGTAACCGTACGTTTTTTTTTGTTTTCCATTTTATATTTCTTTTTTTTCACGTTCTTCTCGATGTACTCGAGCATTATCTTATTTTTTCACTTTCCCTACTCCTCATTCAGACCAGGATACGCGTTTCTCGATCGACAAGCATTAAAGCAGCACCTTTTGACGAGAGAACACCAAAGTCTTTACGGTGTACGTTATAATGTACGCTCGAGAAGGGAGGGGTAAGATGTGGTGGGGAAAAAAAATCGTGAATCACGTGGACCGTATCTTCGAGACTCAATTACGAGGATTCTCGAATCCCGATTACCCTCCAGGTACGTATATTGGGGGGGGGGGTATCATCAACGAGAGGGCAGACGGGACGCCGATGAAAAGAGATGAAGAAGGTGAGGGAAAATAATGACCCAGTGACGGTCGTCTCTGTTCAACCGTTGAGAAAAACACATGTACATTTATGTCTGTATATACAACCTAGATGAAATCAATCGAAGCGTGACACAGAAGGGGTGAAAGTGACTCGGATACGCTCACGGCGTGATTGTTTGACGATGCATTAAAACAAAACAAAAAAAAAAAACAAAAAAAGAAAAGGAACCAAAAGTTCTGGCTTCCGGCGAGATTGAATGGAAAACGGAAAAATAAACGCGTGTAACAAACTTGGATTCTCATTCTCAATGCTGTTCTAGCCCTTTTGACTGAAACATTCCTCGATTCGTTGCTGTTTTTTTTTTTTTTGTTGAAACATCGTTCGAAGTGTAAAAGATCGCTGTACGTCCAATCTTTCGAATTAAATATCATACCGACGATAAGAAAATTTCGATAAATTATATCGCGTATCATGCTACTTTTTTTTTCATTCTCGCGATGCTATAAAATGCACCAAAAGGGTGCCACTCGTGTTCCGGATTAGTGATATTTCCGGTCTCGGATTGTCGAATTTTCTGGAGTTCATGAAAATCGAGATATCGCAGCTCGCGTGTGAAAAATAAATTAATAGGGAAAAAACGTGCTTTCGCAGGAATGTTTTGACATTCAAGGTTAATGCGACGGATAGCAGTTTCCACGGAAATATAAATAAGAGAAAATGTCAAAGTGACAGGGCCCACGTGATTTTCGTGATACCAAAAAGTTCGAATCGATTTTTTTGGGAAGGACAAGCCGAAATTACATTTTCATCCGCGACAATATCAGGAAAAAACATTGTTCGGAAAGATTCGACGTGTTCGGGAGGTCTGGTTCCGGTTTGGCGGATAAACCCGAACGAACCGTCTGAATTTTGAGCGAGATTTTAATGCGAGACCGCAATTTTCTCTAACCTATTAAATGTTTCTTTGTTTGTTTTTGTTCTCGTCTCGTGATATTAACGTGGAAGTGATCGGAGGAGAGCAAACCCGGAATCGCGAAGACGCGTCTCGAGAAACGGATATATATGGGGTACAATATTATGACGCGTAATCGCGGGATATGTACAAGGATATATATATATATTACATACAATTATAAATCTTAAGATTTATGTCTGTATCAGCAACGCGATTGATAGCTCTGGAACGAGTCAACTTCGAAATAGCTTCCACCGAGGCGGCTCAAAGATCGAAACGGGCGTGTATACAGCCAAGTACTACAATCGTTCGTAATATATTTCTTTTTTGTTTGCTATTTTTCGTTTTCTCTTTACTTCGTCTTTCTTGTTTTCTCCGTATCACGAAATGAACAGATCGTTAAAAAATAAAAATTTCTTTATTCTCGGTAATCGTCAGGACCATTTTTCCATAGCGGCCCGAGATCAGAGACCGAATGATATAATTCGATGATATATTTGTTTGTTTGTTTTCTTTCCTGTCTACATATACGTATATACATATACATGTATAATTTTTTTTTGACGTGCACGATCCAATGACGAGTGAATAATTACGTGATGAATATAATGATACTTTTCCTCTGATCGTTTGCAACAGAGATACAGCCGACTCGTCGATTATTACCAGTATGGGCGATCAGCAGACACGTAAAAGTCTTTCACGGGAGCTTTAGGCCCTTCTCCTATCATCGAAAGAGGAAGAAAAAAGTTTACCCTCGTGTCGCTCCATATATCTTTTGCTCTTAACCACGTTTTTTTTTTGTTCGCTCCTCATGGCTGTTCGTCCACTCATCAGACCGAACTCGTGCAACGATCAATCACCGGTTGTGTCCCGGGATCGTTTCGCATGCGTAAAAGAAAAAAAACACAACGGATGCATGATGAGGCCAGACTTTGAAAATCGCGCGTCAAGGAACAAAAAAAAACACAACGTTGCCTTAGAAGAAACAAAAAAGAACGACATGAGAAACAATGGTTGATGCGTCGTTTATCTCGAGAGGTGGTTAAACTCGCCCCCCACCCCACCTCTCCTCCTCTCACCAGCCCCCCTATGTGAAATCTACGATCTTCTAATCGTGGTTTTTTTTTGTTTATCTCTTTCCTTTTTTCTTGACCTTTAATCGCTAAACGCGCTCTAAGCTATTTACACCAACTTACGTAGCTACGGAGCTTTCAGAGGCTAGACTAAAATTAATATAATACAGAGTTCGCCGTTAAAAACGTATTTGACGGATACACGATATATATATATATATATATGCATGTATGTATGAATGTGTGTTTACATATGTCTGTATACGTATACACACTTATATACATATACATATTTGTATATATGTGTGTGTATATATATTTATACGCATATGTATATACGTACACATATATTTATATATATATCATCTTTGGGCTCGTTTTTTTATTACACATTTATATAGATTAATTGAATCGCCTGTCGAATTGCGATATTTGTGTTGTTATTATTTTTTCTTCTTTTTTTTTCTATACTATAGCATTTCTTTTACGTCCTGGCTCGTGTATTCACTATCCAGAATGTTGGCATCGATAAGTCGTGACCGGTGCTCGTTGCATCCGGCCGGAAACTTCTCTCGATTTTTATTACGTTCCTCAATCACTTTTCTTTGTCTCCATACTTTTATCTTCTTCCCCCGTTTCTCCTTGCCTGTCTATCTGTCTGTCCGTCTCTACTTCACTCTCACTCTCACGCTGGCTTTTTTACTTCTCTCTCTCTCTCTCTCTGTCTCTTTCATTAACGTCATGCATCATAGTTCTATCTCATATGATCGTATACGATCCAGTATGATTGCCTCGTTAATTACGACTCTTCCGTTCTGACTTTTCTCGCTTTTTATCAAACGATGACTCGTTATACTTTTTGTATTTTTCTTTTCGTTTTTTTTTCGTTTTTCTCGCACGATTCATTGTGCCCTCTAGGATGTCCAGCAATGGAAGAACAGACGGTCTATAACGTACGACGGGCGAACAATTATCAGATCTTAAGAAAGGAAGCACGATTGAGAAACGCTTATTTCGTTTTTTGTTCTTTCGGACTCTTCTCTTTGCAATTTCGGAATTTTTCTGGGTTTTTTTGTTTTTTTTTTTTTTTAAGCCTAAGGTTGTACGATGCGCTTGTATCAGCCGTACGAGCCTTCATCCCATCTTACTCGGCACGCAACCTCGATAGTTTCTCTAACAAGGAAGATTAATCTCTCTTTTCTTAATCTCTTTTTCTTTCTTTTCTTCTTCATCGTTTTCCCGTTATTCTGAAAACGCGGGAAGAACGAAAAATCGGAAGGAAACGAAAACGTAAGCTTCCTA
Organism: Ophioninae sp. A BG-2022a; assembly: GCA_030523105.1. Taxonomy (NCBI): domain Eukaryota; kingdom Metazoa; phylum Arthropoda; class Insecta; order Hymenoptera; family Ichneumonidae; species Ophioninae sp. A BG-2022a. The sequence goes on along the minus strand of JAPYZI010000106.1, from coordinate 50,402 downwards.
AAGATTAACTAAATGACGGCCGAGACTCATTGGTACGGACGTTTTGATGCGGAACTTCTTGTGTGGGTTCGTGTTCTTAATTTTTGTTACTTTTTTGTTTCTCTCTGCTCGTACGTTCGTTGGGTAGTGTATTTTTTCAGCCTTAAACCGCTGACACTTGGGCATCCTCGTCGTCTGTAACATAATACGTTTTATCGATTAATCAATGAGTCGTGTCGCATGCGGAAGCGGGACGACTCGAAAACACGTAGAATCGCGAAATATCACTGGACCGCCGATAAAATGAAATGAAACAGCGGTTTTTTTTTTTGAATATTTGTTGCGAATGAAATCGAATGCAATATTGAATTAATTTTTATGACTGCTCCTTCTAATAGAATCGACAATTTTAAAAGAAACCAAGAAACCATTTTGAGCGTATCAACAGTCGTGTAAACGATGTAAGGTGATAATTACAAAATATTTGCATCAAAGATGGAAAAAAGGAACGATTTTTTAATTTTTTTGCAGAAAATTGTAGATACTCAAAAAGTAACATGACGAAAAGATCACATCACTGATAAAACTCCACGAGTTTTTCATGACGATATCAAATGAGCACGAAAAAAGTGCAAATAAATACAATAATAAATAAGTTGATTCCGTTGAAAGTGAATAATATACATAAATATTAAATTCACTTTGATGATAAAATAAAATACAACTCTAAGATAAAATAAAAGATGATTTTAACAATAAAATACAAAGCAAACTCCAATGCAGCTTGATTCTCAAAAGTAATTGCACAATCAATCAAACCTGTTTCGATCGCATTCTCGCTATTTTGAAAAATCCACAGAGCGCAAGAAAAAAAGAATACACCAATGCTCAAACACCAAACAGAAAATAATCATTTCTCTTCGAATCGTCAAGTGTGCAATAGTCGATTAAAAATACGTTTCGACAGAGATTTCAAAATTCCTATTTTTCATCCCACGAAAATTCAAAACGTGGCAATAGTCCGGGAATCATGTTTTTTTTCTTCGTCCCCGATCGGTGCTCTTTTTTTATTAATCATCGACGATCAAGTTTATCAGTTAGGAATGGCGATACAAAAAAAAGGCAACGAAAATTCACCGTACACATTTGTAATTAATCGGAAGCTATGTGGAGGCCGTTGTCGTCAAAAATGCTTTATGCAGAGCATACAGGGAAGTTCGTGCAAATAAATGAAGCAGGCAAGCGAATTGATCGAAGGTGAAAAAAATTGTGAAAAAAAAAATACAGAGGGATAATAGTGCAGGTATGGTGACATTCGAACATGACATAATCGTGTTATGAACAGATGACAAGCATTCGTCTGCAAAAGCTAGCGAATACATGTTCTATATATATATATATAAATATATATATAAAAATATATAAGTGAGTGAGTGCATCGGTGCAATTGGTGAAAATGGTAGGTCTCTTCGAGAGAGAGAGACGAAATGCGCAAATAAAACGAATCCGGTGGGCACTTGCGCGACACATGTACAACATCGGACAACGTCACATAATATGTACAGTAACACACATAAACAAAAAAATTAACGATAACCGTCCAATATACTATCATAGAAACACAAAGGGTAAAAGGAAGTCTACGATTTACACTTTGTTTTTTTTTTTTCGTACAGTCAATAAAATGAAGAACCAAGGCACAGAAGATATATTTTTTCTTTCTTCAATATCAAAGAAGCCAATTTATACGAGAAACAGACTAAAAGAGGATCGCGGTTGATTCGCAAACATCTATCGTATATATATTATACTGTACTAGGCCTGAATGGTTAAATCGCATACCTAACCGTCTAGGGCATATTTTCAGGAGGTCACGACTAGTGATTGTGAGGAAAAAATTTCAATGGAGCATAAGCCCTCGATGTATTTCCGTGTCGATATCGCAATTCTAATAAAAAGACATTAGGGGCTGGGTATGTATTCTCTAGTTGAAAAAAAAACGATTACGTGTTACGTGTAGGTGTTTGTGTGTGTGAGAGAAAGGGGGAGAGAGGGAGGGAGAGAGAGAGAGAGAGCGAAAGAGAGAAAGAGAGAGACAGAAAGAGAAAAATCTAAATGGTGGAAAAATGTATCTAAAATTGATTTTCTTTTTTTTTTGTTTTTTGTTTTGTTTTGCAGTACCATCATCGTGATCTGTCCGATACGTCGTGACTCCTTCATGGCTGTGGGCCCGACCTAGCCTGTGCAATCGCGCCATCTGTGCAGCAACTTTGTACGCCGGTGGTTGACGACACTGTGTTGAACCGATAGCACCCGTACGTAACTGCGTCATCGTGTTATTCGTCGTAATGAGATTTGACGTCATTAATCCGGGTTGAAGCGGAAGCGACGGTATTCCCGGGCCCATTAACATCCCAGCGGCTGGTCCCGCGATACCTGAAATCCCTCGACTCTCTAGCTTCTCGTACTCCAACGATCTTTTCTGTTTTTTTTTGTCTCGTCTATTTTCGCTCCAATTTTCCCCTGGGTGTAAGCAATGGTCGAAACCGCGGATAATCGCGGTGACTCTCCGCGTTATGCGAAGAGATAAAAGAAGAAGAGACAGTCGAGGATTGAAAAGCTCAAATGCGAAAGAGGGAGTGGAAGAAAGAGAAATATAAAAGGCGATTAATTATGGGATCGATGAATATCGACGATGTCGAATTGAATTTGTTACGCGGGACGCAAAATCTCTTGCAATCAATGAAAAGTAAACAGGTGGAAGTATAGTTTGTATTTAGAAGGGACGATGAAAAATTCGGATATTTCAGCCTCGAGTAGTCTCGTTCGTTACTCAAATTGCACAATATTAAAAAAAAAATTAAATAATTTGTTATTATTTGTATATTGATATCATTTAATAAATAATATTAAATACGTTATATATATACATATATATAAGTAATTGGAATTATTATGAAGTTAATATCTTTTTCAAATAATTCAAATATCGTTTTTTGCTGTCTGAAGTGAAATAATATTTGTGTGTAGACGTAAATCTGTCACTTCAGCAAAAATATATTATTTTATATTCAACAGAAATCGTGTGGAGTAGGTGTAAAGTCGAAAAGAATTTACGGCAATAATCGACGATTGTTTTTTAGCCCAGACTATATTCTCATTCTTCATCTTTAAAAAATTACTTTATCGATTTGAAGTCCAGGTTCTTCGAACGAAAAAAGATCCAAATTCGCATCGTCTCTTGTACGTTGTATACATGTATTATTTGGAGTATTATGGAGAAAATATTGTCGTTCTCTGGAAATAGATTGAAAAGCCCCTAAAACGCTCAAAAGCTATGTTAGTAGCCCTGAAACTGAAATAAAAGTTGCGCTGCCGTTGGCTGGACACCTGTAGACGACAAAGTGCGAGTACGAACAATCGAAAAACCATTTGCGCAATAAAATATCTCTTTCGATTTCAGATCGTTTACGGTGAACGAAAGATACGAGATGAAGAGAAATTTGTAGTGATCGATGTCAATAAATTAATATCGATGGTAGTAATATCGCAAAAAGCGTTATCAATAATATCGAGGTTATCAATACGTTTTAACAAAAGATAATTGATTTGGTTTTATTCAAACCTATATTATTGGCGACGAATGGCCACATTAATTAGTGTCATTGATATACGCAATACAAAATATGCATACAAAATATGCAAACTAAAAGTCTTTTCGAAGAAAAACAAAAATTCTGTCACGATGCGATCTGCCGGACAGATGACTGCAATGTCGTCAAAAGTCATGGGAAATATTGCTAAAATTAATTCCGCACTTATTCTTTTTTTTATATCAATTACTTTTTTTTAAATTAATGCAGAAAAAGTAAGCTCTAAAATTCAAAGTTCAAAACGTGAAGTTTATCGATAAATAATTTATGCAGTAAAACTGAAATGAGTGTCGTTTTTTTTCCCCGCTACAATAAAACAGACCGAAAGATTCCACTCCACATTGGAAACTCACTACCTCGATCGTTGCTACAATCCTTCCTCACCCTTCACTTTCGATTAACTTCCGTGTAAACAAAAATACTTCTGATAACGCGTGCAAACGGTTTTTCCTTCATAGCTCGAACAATGAAAATCCCCTAGTTTTCTCCACTGGACAAAACACGCAAAAAGAGGAGGGGGTTGAACGAGAGAAACACACGGAAACAGACTCGCGCACGCGCACACACGCAGGATGCAAAAGACGAATATTTATCTACTCGCAGAAATATGAAAAAGCGCATACACGCGTAACAAAGAATTGCACATTTGTGTCTTTCATAGTGACGATACTTACGATATTTTACAGAGTTTCGAGCTACAAAAAATTCTTCGAGCGAAACAAGCGATTAGGTTTTCGCAGTGCAAAAGATCGCAACGTTCTCTTGATGCTGTTCATTTTGTCTTTCTTTTTTTCATTTCTTCAATTTACGCATAAATTCGAAGAGCACTCCCATTCGTGGATCAATACAATCGTGTTATACCAATACAAAGTACATACGCAAAGGATCGGCAGCTCGATGATGAGACGACGAGCGAGGGGAAGATGCATCAAAAGAAACAAACAAAAGAAAGCAAAGCGGTGGAAACAAAAAACAAAAAGATATCGGGGAGGTTAACGCGGGACAGGAGTCAGTCGTAACTCACCTTCGGGGGGTTGGGATTGTTGGTGATATTGTTGGTGATGATGATGATGAAGAAGATGATTGTGGTTGTGGTTGGCAGGAAGCGGAGGTAACACTGCTACCGCGGCGGGAAACGGAGGTGCTCCACCCCTCAATATTGGTCCTGCACCACATACATACGCGCCACGTACTTTTTTTGTTTCTTCCATTTTCTCCAATTACTTTTTTCCACCGTTTTTTTATTTATCGACCCAGTGAATGATCTAGGCGGGTTTATGTTCAACGGTGACTGTACAGATCTCTATATATGTATCGATATATCTTACTGCCAATGTGAACGATCAACTGTCGTCGAAAGTATTCACCAGAAGAATCGAGCAAAGCGATTATCTGGCGGTGAAAAATACAAATATTTATGGAAACTCGAAAATTGTAACAGCAAAACTGGGTTAGCCTGAAAGCTCAGCTGTACAATGAATTTTAGTCGAATTGGAATTCAAATTGACCTCGAATTATTTTTCAAACGTAGCACTCGTTTTGGAAAGTTTATTCTACCTTGGCACTTCGAAAAAACGAAGAAGCTCCGGAAAAAAGAAAATTTGTTAGCCGAAAATTGTTTCGAAAGGGAGAGCTAAATAAATTCGAAGCTCCTTAATTCTAATTAGCGAAAGGTTCGCTCACGTTATTATTGATTTATGCGTCAAAAGTTTATTCCGATAAATGTTTCTATTTTTCTTCGGGGGAATATTACTCATGAGCAGCTCTGCGAGGAAGAGCGAAGCTGAAGGTTTACAACAGTAAGTAAGAAGCGAGTGAAGCAGATCCCCATTTGCCGACGAACCCGGAGAATCGTTTCGGGGCAATGTGAAATATGTGTAATCATTTTATCATTCCGATCAGCCAATGTTTGATATTTTTATTATATTATTTCCTTCAATAAATCCCCCACGAATTCGACGTTCCTCGTACTTTCATGTTTAACTCTTTTTCCATTAAAATCAATTTTTTCAAACGTCAATGTACAATTGCAATTGTACAATAAAAATTAGCGATGCATCATTCAATGGGCAATCACCGTGATCAAAGAAGAATAAATTAGATACGATATAAGTTAGTCACAAATCCGATTACATCGTTTATGGATAGGAACGATTAACTCGTTCGGCCGTGCACCGAAATTTTTATGAACTTCCATAACGGACACCAATTTTGCAATCAATGTAAGTAACGAATGTCAATCAGAGCTAACTAAGACTAAATTCATAGTTGTCCATAAAAAACCGTAAAAATGTAAATGAAAGGAAGACCGCTTAAATTCTAATTTGTCGTTGTAACTCACTTTGGCATTGAACAATTATACGCCTACGATGAAAAACAAAAATATATATCCTTGAACATTAATCGGTGAAACGTTTGGCCCTCCGTGACGATTTACAAAGTCATTTTACTTTCGTGTATTTTCCATCGACAGAACGGAAATAGTTTTTCACATTACCCCTGACTCAATAATGTAACGGCGAAGGATAAGGGCCGTTCGAAGAGCCACGTCATAGTACGATAAACGTGGCTACAGGACAGACGAGTACTTTCAAATTGGTTCAAAGACCATTCGACCGAGCGTACGATACGAAAAAATTGACCTCATCTCTGTCTCTCGTGGGAATTACGGAAAAGTCTAGTCGGGGCCTGGTCACCCATCGCGAAAACTTCAATTTTTCAACATTCACAAAAGTATCGCAAAAAAAATGAAACAAATTGTCTTTGGAAGCTAAATCATAATCTCGATTGCACATACATCGATTCGTATATGAAATTTTTATTGATCTACGGCAACACGATCTACTTCTACGTATACACGAAATTCTACGAAACAAAATTAAGGAATCAAGAAGAAATGGACGATAGCGAAGAGGGAATGGATCAAGAGAAGAAAAAGGAAAAATAATCGTTTTACGTATACTCGTGGGCCAAGAGGAAGAGATTATAAATCGCGCGATATTTTTCACGTACCTTGCATCGCGGAATGCCTTCTCTGGGGCGGTGGTGGACTTCCACCAGCCTCTACGCTGCTCCCACTGTGGCTGTCCAGCTGTGTACTATGACCACTGTCACTGCTCGTCACCGAACCTACGCACACGTCCCCAACAACATTTCTATAACAATCTCGTTTTGCTTTTCTCTTTACCTTCCTCCTCTTCCGCATCTATTCCCTTGTTTGAAAATTTTTGTCGTTTTCTAAACACTTTCATCGTCGGCCCCGATTCACCATTAACTGTTCATCGTTACCGCACACTCATACGAAAACTCAAACCTCTGGGCTATGGAAGGGAATTCAAATTGCCCCGAAACGATTCGTGTCGTTCATTTTTTATGCCTCTTCGAATGCTTAAAAAAGTATAGTTTTTTGTATTGATCATTTAGTCATTTCTTGTAAACGAGAAATTACTCAATGATCAATAAAAATATTAAATAACATATAAACCACCTGCAGTTTTTTCCGTTGAAAAACTTTTTTTCGTCTACTCTGTATCAACGATGCAATGTCAAATGACAAATCAACGTTTCGTCATGACACTCGATGTACAAGAAACTCTTTCCCACAACCGACGTGTTGAGACATTTGTCAGGGTAAAATGAAGAAGGTCCGAAAATTCAAATTTTTGTTGGATTTTAATCCTGTAAATGACTTTATCAATACTCAAAACTGACGTATGTCGCATCATATACGGATTCGGCATATGTTGCAAACGCCTACAATTACATGGAAATTAAATTGCAAAACTCTCCGCATCGAAATCGAATCGAACATATAATAGTTGAGGAGTCGAGGAGTGAGGAGTTTGAGGAGTCGAAAAATATTTTTCATAAAATTAAAACTACCTTCGCAAATCGAAAGGGTTTCACCGATTTTTTTTCAACATGTGCAGAAGACATTTCCTGAGATCGACCAATCGATTACGAAATTTCATGAATCCTTCAGGAATTCACGAAAAAATTTGAAGTTTTCGAGTGTACAAAAAATCCATACACAACGCTGTAACAACTCCATCAGACGAAAAGAGAAAAAGAGCTCCACTCTCACATTTCGTTCCGCCGACTTGCGGACGTTGCCACGTAAGATTCTCAAGGATCATCCAAGAGAATTACAACGATAGACTCAAAGAGAGATTTTCTTCAACAAGAGAATTTCGTCCAACTTGGAGTACGGGAATGGCAAGAAAGCAACTGAATGGTCCAACTGAACGGCTCTATATCCGATTATCACAGTTTTTTCTATTTTCTATGTTCCAGGACTAAAAAGAGTCGCCTAACTCGAAAGATCCCTATTAATTCCTTTTCTTCTCCTCCATACAAAATGCATGTGCAACGATTATCCAATCTTTTCCTATGTACTATATCAATATTCATATATACAAATCTGAACAAGTAGAAAAAGTATTCCAGACGAAACCACTGGAATTCACAGCGATTGTCAGAATTCTTCGTTGAAAATTCACCACGCGACGATTCAATTGCCAAATTCACTCTTATTTGTCCAACCGCCATAATTATTTTCGGAGAGTTTGGATGAAAGCTCAAATGAGAATGGTCCTCGTGCATTTTCGTGGGTTTTGATTTGTCAAGTTTAGAAAAATGCAAATTCCAAGATAACAGCAGCTTCATCACCGAATCGAACTGACGTCCATCCATACACATGTGATACATAATGTGACATGAAACACACACGTTTGGGTGCAGCGTGCAAATAACGAATGCTGGGTCTCTCACTTGAGAAACCCCGTCCACTGCGTTTGCTACGAATGATAATAATAGTAATGATGATGACGATGATGATGATGATGATAATGGTGATGGCGGTGATAGTAACGAGCAACGAAAGTGCACCATGATCCAATGCAGAGTGCAAGCCGTTCCTTATCCATTGAGTTTCGAAGCGATGAGATAATTGGTGTACTGATAGCTCGAGTGCCGATTAACGACCATAAATTTTCGTTGCTTACGGGAAATGAAGAAGAAATAAGGATCATGGTTACAGACCCCGCGCGAAGTGGATGCACACTGCGTATGCGGATTTCAGTTATTTCAAAAATGATCTTCAGCTTCGATAATCTTCGATACTTATCGTGGAAATAATTGTGTGGAACGCTCGTACATCTGTGCGTGAAACGCTAAAACTCTATTGGAAACCGATACTCAAGAGAGAAAATAAACTTTTACACCATTCAAGAATCGCACTACAACTAAAAATGAATCATAATACGAAATATAAAATCTCTAAATTACATATCCGCAAATGTATCTGCCGCGAGCTATATTTGTCAGCGTATTATTCGCATTTCCATAAAAGGCAAAGGCGACCCAAAACCCCTCATTTCAATCGAGCAGAAATTATACACAGATCTTGCTTTTAAATGTTTCAGAGAACTCGAAGGATTTATAACGATGGCCGTTAGTCTGCAAGATATTAAATTTTGAAAGTTATTTATTTTACTGCGCTCCCACAAACCCAAACGGACCCAACCAAAATGATCTGACATGGCGAGCGAAGCGCACGTACGGACGAGCACTGTCCGTCGAAACTGGAAAAATGAGGATATTCGATCGTAGGTCGCAACTTTCAATTTCAATATTTCAAAAACTGTCGCTAATCGCCAAAAAATCCCGTCAGGATTTTTCTTAAAATATTTAAAGAAAGGTCTGTGCAAAATTTCATCTCGATTAGAGGGGATGTTCCGAAACTTCACCCATAATATACATAGATCTTCTTAATCGATATCAACTTCTCAGTTATCAAAGCAAACTGTCATCGAAGTTGAAGATCCATATTGAAATAATTTGTTCAGGCGTTCTCCAATGCAGCGTTATCAATGACCGATACTTGGACGGATAAAGGCTCCGCCAATGGCAGTTTCGAGTACCGGATCAATATCAGCGAGTTTCCAATAATGAAGTGAACTCGATGTAGTCCCCTGATTATTCGAGCAAGGGAAAATGAGAGAAATGACGAGTGTGCGGTAAAGGTGTGGAAACAGGAACGAAGAACAGTAGGGAAAAATCGAAGGAATAAACGAGGCTTACCGCTGGTAAGAGTTTTCCTCAGAGGCTGAAGATTACTCAAGCTCGTAACACTGCTGCTCTCAGCGCTGAGATCGACGGGCGGTGGCAGACCGGAAGGTGTGTCGCTGTGGGATCTCTCGTGCATCGGGACTCGGCTACCCGAGCCAACTCTCCTCGGCGCACCTGGACTAGGCTCCAGTCCACCACCGTGTAACGCCAGCCCCGGTACTGGAAGCACCGGTGGACAGTGTTTCGGCTGATAAGGCCGAGTCTTGTGGGGATCCGAGAGCGCCAACATTTTTCTCACTGCTTGTGGCGACGCTGCGCCGAATTTTGTACCTTTTTCGTCGAAAATAAAACGCAAGAATCAGTCAAAAGATTTCATTTTGTGGCGGACACGTTCCGTGCGGGAAACACATTCGGGCATGGAATGAAATTGCTACAAAAGATATATGCAATCTGCTTGTATATATCTCGTATCCCTCTTATTTTAGAGACAAATGATAAAATTGAATATAGAGGATAAAATAAGGCGTTTTACTGTTAAATACGTGGTGCTGATATTTGACAATCATTCGATCGGGAAATCGAGTGTTTTTCTGTAGATAGATAGATTCTCACTTGTACTGCTGGCACTGCTCGTCGTCGACAAAGTCGGAGACGGATGACGCCTTCCCCGACTACCACCGAGAGGTAAAGCGGCAGCTACGGCGACGGCACCAGCGTGAGGCTCGCAATCGACCGAGAGCGCGTGCAAACGTTCCTCGTCTGTGATAACTTTCATGTTCGCGAGATACGCCTTCACTCTTCTAACCATTTGTGCCTCTTCGAACATTTTTTTGGGGTTTGGCGCCGCTGTCGACTTCTTTCGACGTTTCACCGTCGCTGTTTGGCCACCTATGAAAAGTACGTTATCTTTGAAGATTTTCTTCTAACTATCCCGTACACGTCTGATATTATGTTGGATAAAACAGTTATGAGGAACGCGAACATAGAATTGCCGTTTATGGTTAAATAAATATTCGTAAATGTCAGTGACAGATTTTTGGCCTTTCTCGAGGCGGTGAAGGTTTCGAAACGACGCACGAATAGGATTTACCTTGATTGCCCGTTGTCATTTGATTTAGCGCGACCATCGCTGAGCTGGGCGGTTGTCCACCACGCTCGAGCATTGTGAGCAAATCGTAGGGCGACGAGCACATGTTCGTAAGGGTCCTGACCTCCTTCGCGATCATACGTAATTTTTCAAAATTCACCAAACTCTCAACCCTCGAATCGTTACCGAGATGGATGAACGTCAGATCTTTCTTCACGACTGGATAAAAAGGAATCTGTGGGGAAAGAACGAATGAGATCAGTTTTTGAATATAATTCAGCAGTTTGGACGAGATCTAAATTCTGTGGGCGCAAAGTGACGTTGATAGATCAATAGATCTATGGAACGACGAAACTCGCATTCCTCATATGCTGACTCGGCTTAATTTTCCTACTTTCGTATATTTGCATACCTATATATTTTTATATTCGCATATTTGTGTATATCGAGTAATGTATATATTTAAATTTTTGATAAAATGATTTTGATATACTGATCGCTGCAGGAACCACGATTCGAACATTCGCTTACAAAAACATGCGAATTTTCGTTTTGAAAGAAATGTTCAAATTTTACGAGCACTGAGAAAGTCTTTACTCACGATAGGTGGTTGAGTCTGTTCGGAGACGACGAGCTGACGATACTTGCTCATGTTACGACTAGGATCCATGAGCTCCTGCAAATCGCTGAATAATCTCTGATATTTGCTCGGCAATTTTTCCCAAGACGCTCGAAGCCTCGAAACCGCACCGTGACCGAGACCCGACACGATCGCGAACATCGAGTTGAAATTTTTGCACTCCTTGCACTGACCTGGATACCACGGAAGAGATTATGTCACGAAACTCAACGTAAATGATGGAAGACAGCGAAAGAGCGAGGAAGACAGAAAGAGAAAGAGAGGAAAGCATGTAAATGAAATTTCAATTGGCAATGCTGTTACTCACGTGCTATTTTAATGAACTGCTTGATTATTTTACTCCTCCTGACGAGATTGTGTTCCGAGCACACTTCCGTTACGACCCAAAACATCTCTCTGTTGACTAGCTCCGCAAACTGGCTGAGCATAGGTACACCATACCTACTCTTCAGCTCGAACAAGTCGTCCACGTATTCCGTAGATTCGATTTGTCTTTGATGATTTATTCGAAAGAATAATCGAAGATAGTCAGTGTTTTTCGACAAAGGAGTAAAAGAAAGATATTGCGTACGATGCGATGAAGTCGCGTTGGACATAACGAATGAAAAAATCACGAGACACAGCTTCGCGATTGATTCATTGATGCGCAAACGAATAAAGTGCGAAAGCACCCTGGATCTCCATAGAACGCGAAACATCGTAGCACTTACGATTTTTCGCGTTCTTGGAACATCCGTAAAAGCAGTTGTTGATCAGCGAATAATTTCCGATCAGGTGGACGGATGAAAGGTCATTGCACAAACAAAATAAGCGAGTACTATCTTCTACTATCTTTCAGCCACGTTAACACGAAAACATAAAAAATCTTCCAACTCTAATGAAGCGTTTGTCTTTTTTTTTCATTGTGAACGATCGAGAAAACTGTCAAAGCAGACTGCGCTAAAAGTAACGATAACCGAAAAGACCCCAAGCGAAAAATAAAAAGAAAAATCGTTGTTGCTTGAGTAAAAGCGTAAAGTATTTTCGAATGTACAAAATAATTTCTATGCGAAGGACGAAGGAGCTTAAGGTTAGACAGCGAGAATCTCGCTGTCTCTCCCAAGCCCTCAGCGTCAAACTTCTCGATTATAAAAATAAGGAAGAAATCGAAAGAACAAAAAAAAAACGAAAATATACCTGAATATACTAAAGTCCTGAAGTGTCAGCTGAATAGCGACCTCGACGGCGTTAAGCTGCAAAAAATGCACCTGCGACTCGCGTATTAGCTCAGGCGCTTGTTCGTCAGCTACGAGAGTCTCGGAAACGCCGTTTGTTTTAAGATAATAACGCGAGCTCAGGCCTATTCTTTCAGCAAGGTTTTGCAACTGATCGGGCAATCTTCGCTGCTTTATCATACCACCGTCGCCCACGCTCACTTCCGCGAGCGAAAAGTTCGAGCTGCTCTCAGTTATACCGAATTCCTGCAGAGCGAGCATCACCACCTTCGAAGACAAGAGTGAAAACAAATAAAAGGTAAGATTTCATTCGATCCTCGTCGAACGAGTCAAAGATAGCAAAAGTTGTTCAGGAAGGATCGGCGCTTTCCTACCTCGTGCGACGTAGTTTCCTTGTGAACGAGAAGGTACTTGCACGTCTGATCGGCTTTGTACACTTTCAGTACGTGCTCCGGATAATCCGGGGCTCGAAGATCATCGTAAGAATAGAGCGACGTTAAATCCGGATTGCTTCTCGAATGATAGAGATTTGTCGTGGTTTGTGCAAGTCCGGTACCCGGTGGTGTGTGAGGTGGCGCCAACGGGTCGTCGACGTGGACCCCATCACTGAAAAATAAACGACACGTGAGCAAACGTAAATAAGCATTTTTTCAGGAATCATACTTAATTCGAAAGGGCGTGTATTGCACTCTCTTCGTCATCTCGAATAGAAATTTAAAATTCGTGACGAAACAAGGCTATCAAATTTTCATCATTGGAACCCAATTAAAATCGGTTTATTTCGATTTTCACCTTTTTTTTGGCAGCTTGAAACCCGAGAAAATATTTTTTATAATTCTCATTCGCATATCACCATCTAAGTAACAGAATGCCGTTTTGGAAAATAATGATGATAAGAAATTAAGAAATAAATAACTTTGCGTTACAATGATGCAAACATCAACCCTATGGCGAAACTGGGTTGAATTTACGGTTTTGAGGACCCAGGAAAACTATTTGTATCTTTGTTTGAAATCGACTATTCAGATGTCTAGATTACAGTCATTTCGTGTTAAAAGACACGCTGAAAAATATTTCAATATTGAGTTTCTTCACATAAGTACAAAACCGTGAAATTCTGTCAATAGAATCAAATATTTTTTCGCAAAATATTTCGATAAATAACTTCGAAGTCTTTCATAAAATTTTAGTGCCCTCAAAAATCGAAATGATCAGAATTACATTTACTGAAAACAAAGCGCTCCATTTGAGACTCCTGAGGAGACAGTATCAAAGAGTTGATTTTTTTTTGTTTGTAGCTCACTTGATGGTGTTCTTTGGCAATATATTCATTTTCATGAGCGCTTTCTGCAAGCGCCGCTTGGGACCGAGCGTCATGGAACCCTTGTGTTCCTTTTTGCCTCCCTCCTTGCACGGCGATACGTTGCTCTCGGGCAACAATAGCGGAACTCCGCCAACGAGAGGCGTGAGAGGATCGACGTGGGTCGATAATCGGGCACGTGGATCCGGCTGTGGCCTTGGTATTTCTGGCTTGCTCGCCCTGCCCCTCGGTCGTGGCGAATTCTCGGGCATTTGAAGCATTTCCTTAAAAGCTGCAAGACGAAAGGGCGCTTATAAATGGATTGAGAGAAAATCATTTCCTTTGGTGCTCCAAAAGGAAAATGTTAACTTTTTACAGATTTAATAAGATTTCTCGAATCAATTAAGGCAGTATTCGTCTACAAAACGTTTCTTTTCCACAGTTTTCGAAAGTAAAGTATTCCATCAAAATTATTCATGGATCACTGTTCAAGCGTAATTTTTCTGTGATTTTTCCTTTACAAAAATTTTTTAAACGTTTATCTCTAAACTGGATACCAACATTTCCGAAACTATTGAACCGATTCTTATGAAATTTTAACCAGATATTGTATACACTTATAGTAACTATCTAAACGAGAATTATTTAATAATTTGGATTTTTACTATTTTTTTCTTTTTTTTTTTTTTTTTTTTTGCCGAAAGCAGTGGAAATACATGCGAATTTTTTCGTCCATTTTTTTCGCTACAATTTTGTTATTTTTGCACGTACATTAAAAATACTAGATTAGTCGGTTGATAGCGATATATTGAATCTGAAAATTCAGAATGTTTCGTTTTAGATGACCCATTTTTGAAATTACAGCAGCAGCGTTTTGTAGAAGCATTTTGTATGTTAAAAGTACATAAAATATGTAATAAAATTTTTGTAATGTATTTCAAAAAGGTATTCATCACGCTTAACAAACCCTACGTCAAAATATTTATTGATAATCTCATAAAAAATCATAAAAATAGCCTTTTTTCGAGCGCCCGAAGTGGAATTCGGCTTTAACTCATTGGAATAATCGTGAAAATATCGTTCGGAAAACTGTGACCTAGTTTTGAAATGACTAAAGTTTCTCGTTCTTCTATAATTAAAACGGTCGTGTTTTTTTTCGCTCATTGTTACGAATAGCGTAGAATCGATACGAAGCTCACCTAACAAATTGGATTTCACGGTTATACTGAGATGCGTCGAGCCCCTGAGTATCTCGAGTGCTCTCGCGTGAGTGACGTGCTCGAAACTCTGGCCGTTGACTTCCAATATCTGATCACCCCGCTTCAACCCGACGTCCTCGGCTTTCGAGCGTTTGTCGACTTTCGAGATGAATATACCGAAGCCCGTCTCGTAACCACCAAGAATACTGAAGTGCAATACCTCGTCCCTGCTCGGTCTCGCCAGCGTCACGTTTCGCGTTCTCGCTTTCGCCGCACATGCGATGTTCAATAATCTGTGGAAAATATAAAAACGAATTTTCCATGTACCATGTTTCAATAATGGTCTGTCTAATTTTACGAAACATAGAAATATGTACATTCGCATAATAACTAAATTGTCTTTGGATTCTTTCTTTTACGACGAGAATTTTACGCAATCAATTGAAAAAATGAAAACTATACTGCAATAATTTTATAAAAAGAAAACTATAATATTCTTTGCGGAGATTCACGTGTTTTTATCGTTAGTAATGATTTATTTTGCTCATTTTGATCACGATAATAATTCCAATCGGACACACAAAGAGAGACGCGCACCTTTGTTGTCCCTGCATCTTTTCTCTCTCAAGGCCGGTCTCGAAAGCCTCGAGAAACTCCATCATGGTAGGATCAGTCTCGAAATCGGTGAAATGATTGTTGACCCAGAGCAGCACGACACGAGCAACGCGATCTCTCACTTGAGTCTGATCGAACCACTCGAGCAACTGATTCGCGACCAACAGAGGGCTGTCGATGAAGGTACGATGCGTTAACAAAAAGTCTTCAACGTAGGTGGGATCGGTTATGCTGTTTTCCTCGATCAGCTGTAGCATCAGGCGCTCAGGGGTACCACGTATCACCACGTGACCCCGACGCGTACCCCCGTCAACGGCGCCGCGTAATTCCGTCACTAAAATGACCCTGCCATTTTCCTCGTGCCGCCTCGTGTTCTCCTCACCCTGATGCTGAATCCTGAAGTAATCCGCTTGCGTCACGCACACGAATTGACAATCGTCGACTCTGCAAAATAACGGATAAATTAGTTGAACCGAAAAACGGAGGATGATCTGTGAGGAAGATTGATGTTTTTGAAAAACTAACTGTTTTCGGAATTTTCATGGATTGTTTGAGGATTTCATCATCTATGAAGGAAAACTCGATAGATGAAAATCACTAATGTTTGGAGAATTCAAACTTTTTTTTTCGAATTCGAATATTTAAGAATTCAAACTTTATTTTGAATTCGATCAAAATTCACTCAACTTGGATGCCACCAAAATGAATTCGCGTCAATTGCTACACTTTTTGTCTGACACATTTTTTTCCTCACAGTTTTTGCACATTTATGTCAGAGACTTTTTTACAGCGATCTTGAGATAAAAGATTTTGCGTAATGTTAAAAAAAATACATGAAAATATGAAATCTTTGCACATTAGTTTGATGCGAACATCAACGTTATAACGTTCTGCATATTTAAGGGTCACATTTATTGGAATGATTACGACCAAGGCTTGGAATATTCAACAGTCGGATATTCCAGACTTCAGGTCTGAGCTTTGTTTAATTAAATTCATTGTGTTCGAGGTAAAACAATTAACTACCGCCTTGAGATTTCTTTCTCCCTCGTGATGATAGCTATGTTTCGTTCGCAAAATGTACAGATTTTAATAACGAATCTATCCATAGATAGTTTTCATTAAATTCTTAAAATAGATAAAATTTAATATCATTGGTTAAGATTAACAAAAAAACCTAAGTTACGAAACCTAAGTTAAAATTGACGTAAAATTAAGGTAAAAAAAAAACTATTCTCTCCATCAGATCAATCGGACAACGAAATTCGCGTAACACCATTAGGGTCCTCGTGTGCAAACGTGTTTCATGATCTTATTAATGACACAGCTTTGCTTCTAAATAATCTATGAAATGTGCGACAGAACTTTGTTAACAAGTTAATAACGTACACATAAACGTCCGGTCAATTTTTCAATGATTTTACTCATCCCTTAAAAACGAATATTTTTCATAACTGAAAAACTTGGTTGTCAGATTTCGTATGTCAGCTTCTCATTTTCGCTTCTCGTTGGTTTGCAGAAGCCAAAATTGAAGAAGAACATCGACGGTCATCCAGCATGGGTCAACTGTCGAATTTTTCGTTATTATCTAAGCCGTACTTCGTTTTCATAACTCCTCGATGAAGTAGCCTCTCCATCGTCGGCAATATGCCGAAACTATCGCCGAGGTGGAGTTGCTCGATCTCCCCGTTGGCGTGCTCGACCTCGACCGCGCCGTTTATCAAAACGCTCCAACTGTCCAATTCTTCGCCGTCGTTCAGTACAATCATACCGGCGTGTTCGACGACGGCGAATACCATTACGGCGCACAGCGCCCGTCTAACCGCCAACGTCATATTCGTGAACGCTTTGAGATGCTGCGTGAACTCGAGAAGTATCTCGATGTCGTCCTCCGTTCTCTCAGCCGGATCTTTCTCCAGGCACTCTCGCACCGTGTCACGAACGTTCAAACTCTGCAAGACGAAGAAGTCGTTGTGATTAATCCATTGTACTCCGTTTGAGCATTTTATTTCCCTACCGCATTTTTTTTTCATTGGAGATAATTGGGCTGAGGGAAAAGAACGGTGAACGAATGAGTGGAGGTTGAACGGTTACATCGACTTTAAGTTTTCATCGTTGGAACGCAATGAATATCTTTTTTTTTTGTTTTCTTGTTGTTTTATTTTTTATTGCCATCGGAAATATTTGCGTATTCGAATTACGTCGAAGTTTGCATCGTTGAAATTGCAAAAATACAAATTTCATTTTTATTTCTTAATTTTCCAAATGTCCGTCGGCAAGTTTGATCCACGAAAATCGAGGAGAAATTATTTGTAATTCTTATACAGCGATTTGCAACTAATTGACAATACGCGTTTTTGTGCAAAAATGAAAATAAGACGTCAGAAAATTTTCGGTTGCGGTATAACGATGAAAACTTTCACCTCGTATATTTAGATTGTAATTTGAATATGCGAAATATCAATTACGATACTCATTATAATAGGACATTTAAATATATGATGTATCATGTATAAAGGTTTAACCCTTTTCGGTCGACAGATTTAATTTCGTTGCAGTTCAATTTTTCGAACAATCATACATTTTTATCTATAGATTTAATTTCGTTTCATTTCAATTTTTCGAACAATCATACATTTTTATCTCGTAAGTCGACCGAAACTGTTGAATCACGAGACATAGGGGACCATAGTGTTTTATCATTTTTGCCATTTTCGAAGGTTCCCGCTGTGGGGATATCAACTTCTACGACGATTTAAAAATGTTACCGCTACGGGGACACCGACCGCAAAGAGCCAATATATAATGCACAATGTATAAAATTTTAATATAGCAGATATATCATATGAAATGGTAATATATTATACACAATATATCTGGCCCGCATTTAGCAATCTACAAATTGCTAAATATGGATAGTAAAAAATATCAGCACGAATTTTATATCTTACGAAAGGTAATTTTGGAAAGAAATTAGAAATTAGAAACAAAACATTCTTGAAAAAAATTGAAGCCAGTTTTTCCCAAGAATGTTTTCAAATATTAATATAAAATGTCCAAACATAAATAAAATAAAATATCATTTTATTCCAAAGATACAACGTTACAACTTAACGATTTTATTCTGAAAAATCGTATTTCGTAACATTGATTTCCCATAATCAATAATTGTAAAATAATTACGAAATTAATTACCCTAATTCTTGTAAATTGATTGAAAAATGAACAATCACAATTAATTACGTACTTGATTAACGTAACGAATTTCCTAGTTACGTATCGAAACTTGATTTTTTTTCGACAATTCTACAATCATGGAAAATAAATGTTTTCGTGTGATTTCTTGATTAGAATTTTTTTAATGAAAATATGAATTTCGGTACGTTGAAGTTTCTACGATGGTGAAGGAAAATCGAAGACTTTTATCACAGCATATTTCTCTACTTCTGGAGTGGGGTTCGTGAATAAAGTCACTTAAAAAGTAATTTACAGTCGTAAACGAACTTACGTCCATGCTTTCGGCAAGATCCTCCTCCTCGTCACTATCGACGATGGACTCGACGAGACCGGATAGATCAACCTCGTCGGCATCCGCGTCGAGTGATCCCTGCGCGGAAGTCATCGTGTCGGATCCGCTGTAAGCCGAACTCGTGTCACTTGAGTGACTACTCCTGTTCGACTTTAAATACAGCTCCGGCCGCCCGGTCAGGCCCTGGGTGAACTGCAATTCAAGAAATCACGAAGCTCATAAATAATCCAACCTTTTTACACCTTTTTTTGTTTCTATCGTCAACTTTACTTTATCGGACGTAGAATTGAGGGTTCGGCTTCCATTTATAAGCTTTCAATTTACGGTTGGGGTTGTCGCAGAAGATAATTCATAGTTTTATGAAGATAAACAGTAAATCCGTTTTTATGAAACACTTCTTATTAACCACTTCGAGGTTTCGATCTTCCTTTTTTTTATTAGTAAAAGTAAGTAAACGTTTCGATTTTTCATAGTTTTTAATACATAAAACTTAACTGAAAAAAGCAAATAAATAATTCAATTTATAAGTTTAATAAAAGTAATAAATAATTAAATTTATGAGTTTCACAAAACTATAGATAGTTCGTTTTATGAGTTTAAAAAATGAATAAATAATTTTATATATAACATGTGAGTTGAAGATAACGATTTCTAAAGAAAAATTATTTTTATCGTCCGATGATTTCGGAATAATAATCCTTTCTGTTATAAAAATTTATATTTGTTATTTCCATTAAATTTTGCAATTTTGTTGACTCATTAAAAATAAACTAGTTGATGAGTACGAACTAATTAAATTATAAATATTTGAATGAACTGTTCAGAAAGTACCAATTTTTTTGTTAAAATCATTTCAATAATCATTTTTTGTTCTGTATGAAAAATGATAATTTTTGAAATTTATTTTTCTCGATTGAAACAGTTTAATACAATTTCGTGGAAGAAAGAGCTCTTTTTCGATCACTGTTTTTGCCATTATCAAAAAGATTTGAAAACAAAAAACTAACGAATATTTAAACTTTGGTTTTTTATTATCCGAAGGAATTAAAAAAAGTAATCTATATTTTTTAATATAATAAAAACTAGTCCAGACACGTGTAAATATTTTTCAAAAACTCATCGCAACGGGTATTGTCAAGTTTTGAGCAACGATACGAGGAAACAACATTTTTGTTAAGTCCTCGTTCAACAAATGTTGAAAAAATTCACGAACGGTTTAACGTGTTTTAATTTGCAATATTCTGTATAAACGTATCGTTAAAAATTTCTAGGAATAAGTATACATTGTCGGAGAATACGCAACGTGTGCAACTTTATCTGGTATTCCTAAATTTGCCATAAGGAGAAAACGGATTCTTTCAGTTATCGCTTACATTGACAATAGAATGTGAGTACCATCACAAAATTGTGTTCTGTTTGTTCAGACACCAAAGGCTCGCAACGAATGATTCATTACAAAAATACACCGAGATTGTCCATTAATTTCTCTCCTTTGAAACAATCTTAGTTATTTTCCAAAATTTTTCGAAACTATTAACGTGGCAATTGAAATGAAAAAAAAACGAATTCCATTGAAAAATTGGAAATCGAAAAATTGAGAAAAATGGAAATACAACAAATAAAAAAGGAAAAAATATATTTCTTGAAAATACTAAGGGTGAAAAAAAATATAGAGAAGATGAATAGAAATTCGTTTTTTCAGAAGAAGATCGTTTTGAAAAATGATTGCATTCGAATGGGGCGAACTTCAATGCCATAAATCATGAAGATCGTCCTTGAATTATCTATCGACCCACCGATAACGTATTTCCCCATTACTCCTTGAACCGTCCTATCAATGTCAATACGAAACGTCAACGTGTCAATATTCCATTGATTCTGCTACTGTTACAAAATTCCCCAGTATCAATGACGTCGCTCGTAATCGCGCTAAATTATAATCGAGAGTGACGTTTTCGAATATCGCGCTTTTGTCGCGCAGAGAAAAAGTTCGTAACATCGCGGTGATTCGTGACGCGAGAACAAAAAAAAAGAATAATCATTGCCGAATTAATCACACGACGAGAAACGGACGCGCGGCTATCCGAAAAGATTTTTGCACTTAATTGCATTGACGATTTATCGCGGACAATTTTGTTTACTTTGCTAACTGTAAACGCCCAGATCTCTCGGTAGCAATATTTTTTCTTTTTTCTTAACTTTCCTTACATTCGAAGGATACAATTGGCGCGCGCCCTCGCTGAGGTGAGCAAACATGGACGCGTGACTCATTTGGTGTCGAGTTTCGTGAATCAACCAAAGAAAAAAAAAAGGAAAAACTGTGCGAACAAAAAAAAAACGATCGATAGCATTGGACGCTTGTTGGGTGTACGACTTTGACGATCCACCTTTGAGTGCCAAGTTTTCATCCGATTCGTTCGGGTTGCCACTGGGATCGGTGACCGCGCTAACCTGCACATTGGATTGCGCACATTGAAATTTTTCATCGAGCCAAACGATTTCGACTCGGTCAAATACAATGACACTTACGAAAAAAGACACATTTAAAAACATGAAAAAATTTCAGAGCCGGGAGTGATGAATCGCTGAAGAAAATTTGGTGAAGAGTTTGAGCTTGGAAAGTACAAATTCATGAAAATCGAATTGAAACTCGTCGAAGCATTTGAGTGGTCAAAAAGTATTGATTACACGAAAAAAAAAAACGAATGTCTTATAGTTATAGGGTTATTTGAGGATATGGCAAAAACCTGACCTGATGGAGTTTAAAAGCCTTCAGATTTGGTTTCAACGACCTCAGAAGCAAAAAGTTTGACCCCAGATCAATATTTTTCTTCGTGCGGTTGTGTTATCGCAGGGTAATAGTTTTGAGGTTAGAACGCAACAAATTTGTGTTTCAATTTCCTATTTTCATGATTGTAAAACTTATATCGCGTGTTTGTTGTAGAACGGTCGATAAAAATCTCAAAAAATGTTCGTGTGAGTTTCGTAGCCTAAATTCACAAGGAAATCAAAGGAAATTTGGGAGATTGAAAGTAACATTATTTTCGTTGCATCCCAACGCAACCTTCATTTGGACCCTCGATCACCCTCAGGTCACTCAAACATCAGGCATCGGGTTGAAAACCTAGAATAAAGTATTTTCGTCTATCCTTCTATCCTTTTTTACCGACCGAGCTAATTTTCTCTCCATCCCATAGGCCTACGAAGCTTCCGCGAGATACCGACCGAGCAACTACAATTGCAACAAAACAGTGAATTGTGGAAATTAGCTTGCGAGTCGTTTCGAGAAGGAACTACGATTCTCCGCTCTACGCATCGCTACATCAAATTAGTGTCCTCTTTCCGAGGACATCGAAGCTCCCAACGCTGTTAACGTTTTTACCGACCGAGCGTAAGTTCGCCTCGAGGAAAACAGAAAACGAGAAAGTCTTCGACGGCGTATCGCGAAGAGCGCGTGGAAAGTTGTCGATTTCCGGGAAGTATACGTAAATGCCCTTGGTCGATGTTTTTCTCAAACCTCCCAATCTCCTCGGGAAAACAGTGAAAACGTTGATCACTGTGAACAGCGTCTGTTATCGCAAACATCCTTTACCCCCTCTATTGGGCCGCTAGTCACGAGCGTTTGTCAAAATATTGGTAAGAACGCCCTGACGTCTGCCGAAACACTGCCTTCAAAATGTGCCATCTTCGAAACGCTCTCACGACCGCGTGAGTTTTGTGCACTTAACGAACGCGAAGCAGCGAGGGAAAAAAACCGCGGCGAGCGTTATGGGCGTGATTCTCTCGAGGTGCACGCACACAAAACCGTTTGAGGTTAGGTTGGTATGCGGGCAGCGTGTGATATCGCGTACAACGAGAATTGACGGAGCAAAGGGAAAAAAAAGGGAGGAGAGAAAGCAGCGAGGGCGAGATCAACGAGAGGAGTACACCCACGCGTGAGATCGTCTGAAAGATGAGCTGTGCGCGCGAGACCTCTATGGGCTACGTACTTTTCAGCTCTAAACAAAACATCTTCCTGTCATCCGTTATCGCTTCCGCGAGAGGGAGCGAGGAAGAGAGCGGGAGGCTCCAACGAAATACCTCGCCGTAATCACCCGTGTATACTCTCCCGCGTTACACAGCGATTTCTCCTGCGAAGCCTCGACCGTCACCGTAACACGATCAAACAGAAATAAAAAGGGAAATGATACGTCGGAGAGAATAAGGAAACGTTTGATAGGAAAACTTCCAGTGATCGTCAAGAAATCATGCACAAAAAATCGCATATACGTAGAAGCACGAAAGAATCCAGGTGAGGCGAGCGCAGTGGAGTTTGCCTCTTTGATGCTACTATATGTATATATATATATATATATATATATATATATATATATATATATGCACACACACACACACACTTGTAAATGTACACCGAGAAAGGAGCGCGCCGTGAGCCAAGGCCATTTTGAGCACGAGATTTCCGCGCCTGGTGTCCGCGAGAAGGGGCGCAAGAGAGAGGTAGAAAAGAAAAGAGAGGGGGAGGGAGAGAGAGTTGAATTCTCGGGCCCAGGCAAGCTACTCACTTGGTACATGCCGAAGGCGTCCATCCCTCTCCCGATGTCGCCGCCGGTGTAATCCGAAATACGAGGAAAAAAAAAGTAAAAAACACGTTTACGGTAACCACTTCTCGTTTATTTTCCGGTTCTTTTTTATCACCCCTCGAGCCTCACGATCGTCCCGCGATTCCTTTTTACAGTTCGGGCATCGCAGCCGCGAGTTTCCTCGTCCCGACAGCTCGCATTTTTTCACCTTGTTCCCTCGGTTTTTTCGTTTTTTCTCTTGTTCACGACAACGCCAGGTTTCGTGCTACAGGCGCTAACCCTCGATCGACACACGCGCACTCCACGCACTCACGCACATTGATATTTCGTCCAGTCACGTATATTTATTTTCTCAACGCATTGTGTGCTGCACACATTTTTTTTTCCCCGTAACACGTTTTATCCGAAGACAGCGATGCAGCGGGGCTCGACTCGCTCCAATTCACTCGCGCGTTTGCTCGCGGACACGTATGAATAATAACAAAAAGTTCGATGCTCGATGCATCGACGACATCGGGACTTTTGCAATGCCGCGTATCCGCCGCGTAGCGTGAACGTAAACTGGTGAGCTGCGCGCGGTGAGAAAATAAGTAAGTTTCACACGCACACATATACACGGAGAGTTCCGTTGCTTAGCGCTATAGCCGCTTGGGAGCGCTACCGGCGCGCTCGCCGTCTCGTCTACCTCGACGTCCCATCTCGCTTCTGCGCACATCCACGAGTCGTCGTCTATCTTCGTTCCTCGTTCGGTGCACGATCCTATTTGCCCTCCCTTCTTCTCTCTCTCTCTCTCTCCCTCGTTTTCTATCTTTCTCCCTCGGTCTCTGCCTCCAGGGCCGTCAACACGAACGTAGCGGTTTATCCCGAGACACACGAAACGCAAAGGGGGCAACACTCGAGCTCTCTAGCGGGGTTTGGCACGAAGGTAGCGAGAGGGATTGAAGGTGAAAGAGCGGAGCGGGGGGTGAGTGAAGCTTTCCTTACATTTATCCCCCACCAGTTCCAAGTTCCAGCAGCATACTACGCATGGTTTTCACCGGGGTCTCTCGGTTGTGTGCCGTGGAACTCTCTCGCTCGCGACCTCCCGCCTAGCGAGCTGCTTGCGTATACACTACGGAACAGGAGCGGGGGAGGGGGCGCAGCCCACGTGACCCAACCCCGCCGCTATTCAGGGCCGTCGCGCTCGGGAGCTTCGTGGGGCTCCCACCTGTAGCTCTTCGCTTCCTTCAAAGATCACTGCACCGCAAACTCTCGCTGTGTATATGGCTGTGTGTGTCTGTGTTCATTTTTTTGTTTTGTTTCTTTCAATCCTACGTTCCACAACGATTCGGGAGGGGCTCTCCCTCGAGGATGCTACCGTGGCACGTGTTTGACATTTTTGTCACTTCTACAGGGCACCACTTACTCGCTCTCCGCAAATCGTTGGCCACAAGCGCGTTTTTCGTGTTTCTCGTTTTTCCACGCGCGACATCGTTCAGTCGTCGTGCCGTGTGACGTAATGAATTTTTCGATCGACGTTTTGGCGATTCAGTTATCGCGATTGTTTCTTTCGTAATCGAAAAAATAGCGCAATGCGAACGTCACAGAGATTTTACGGGCTTCATTGGAATCCACGCGAAAACTCGTTGGAATTTTCGAAAATAAAAGGCTCGTGCATTTCGTCAAGGGCGTGTATCTGTAGATACATAAACCATCGATCGCTGATGGGAAACGACGAAGACTCGGGGATCCAACGTTGGCACGGTGAACGCTTCAGGTGCCCCGCTTGCGCCTCTTCCGAGAGGCTCCAACACTGCGCGAGTGTTCAACGTCGAGGCTACAAGTTGGATGTTATTGAACGAGCGAGAAACTCCCGGGGTAATCGTGGTACGACTTCATGGGAATCGACAATGACGGCTACGCCGCCTCACCGCTTAGAACTAGAACGTGGAAAAAGTTCATCTTGGACTTGATGCTCTTAGGAGGGGGAAGAAGGGACCGAGGGAGGGAGAGAGAGAGATCGGTAGATGATGCACTGTTTCCAATCGAACGAAGAGAGGCCACTGGCCGTCTCGGTCTCTCATTATATACGCGACCCGTTACATCGTCTTCGAGCATCTTCCCTCCATTATTCTATCCACTGCTCTTCTCCTTTCTCCTTCCTTTCCCTTCTTTATTATCCTTTCTCGTACCCATTCACTCCACCCTTCTCACGTATCTTCGACACTTTCCCTTTTGTGGCCAAATCTTTCGTTCGATTTGGAGATCCTCGTGTGGACTACACGAGGCGTTCAACGTTAAAGAGCCCAACGCTCGGTCCGAAATTTCAGTTCTTCTGCGGTCGACGAAAACACCGTTTCGTCAGGAGGCAATTGCAGGGGAAAAGAATTTCGTTCGCTGCCAGAGTACGAGTTCGCGAAGATTTTCTTGTTCGATGTTTTTTATGTTTGGTACTCGCGTACTGGCGCCGAAAGAGATAATTCATTATTTTAAACGCTTTGCGCTTGAAGACCTAAAGGAACAATCGATAGGCGTTCCGAACACCGTAGAGAAAAATTATAATTAATTTTTTATCCCTGCGACCACTGTCAATAGGTTTAAAAATGTGAAAAATTTGTTTTCAAGGTTTTTGAGTTTGAATTGACAAAAAAACGTAATCAAATTCCGTTATTCATTAATTTCGCAAAGATAAATATTGCCAGATTCTACCGTGTTTTAGCTTCAGTCGAAGAGTTTAAATTCGCGAGGTTTTTGTTTTTAAACCGATTGACATTGGTCGCAGAGATAAAAAATTAATTATAATTTTTCTCTACGGTGTTCGGAACGCCTATTGATTGTTCCTTTAGGTCTTCAAGCGCAAAGCGTCTATTGACTACTACCAGTACCAAGGTACACAAAGTATAGTGATGAAATAACGGTAAGCACTAAACTCGACTACCAACGTTGACACACGATATTGAAACATCATTGGAATCCAATCGATGTTGTTGTTTTGTTCGCTTCCTCCTTTATTTCTATACAATATCCGTGCTTATGGGTTTACATCGCAGAAGGCTGAATAGGCATCGTAATGCATCTGGTTGAAGTT
This sequence comes from Ophioninae sp. A BG-2022a, assembly GCA_030523105.1. NCBI lineage: Eukaryota > Metazoa > Arthropoda > Insecta > Hymenoptera > Ichneumonidae > Ophioninae sp. A BG-2022a. The sequence goes on along the minus strand of JAPYZI010000106.1, from coordinate 23,470 downwards.
TTTATCGTTTGGGGGCAACCAATTTTTTTCTTTCAATTTTTAGCAATATTTGCTAATCTTCACCATTGAAGTGGAATTTCCGATGCTTTCCCAAAACAATAGAAGGCCATGGAAACTTCAGACTCATAAAACCCACTACAGTCGCTGCCAAAAAGCTTTTTACAACTCAAACGCTTAGTTGTTCGTGTTCGAGTCAAAATATTCCATAATGCTTGAAATTCATGCACGTCTCCGTATTTTGCAAGAAATTAAAAAATATTGATTCTTATCAATATAAATTATTTTATTAATTTAAATTATTTTATCAATTTAAACTGTTTTATCAATTTAAATTATTTTATCAACTTAAATTATTTTATCAATTTGAATTATTTTATCAAATTTTATTAATTTTTATAAAAAAATTATCAATTTTTTTTATCCAATCATTTTTTCGCGCACAGCACGAAAAACAAACATTGGGTTTTATGGGTACCGACAACAGCGTTGGCAGGACGAGGGTAATTTCCATGATCAAATTTTGATACGCGAAAGTATCAGCTGCGCGATCTCGAAAAAAAACCGTGCGCGTATCACGGAAATGACAGTACGAAGAACGCGGAAAAACTTGATATTATTACGCAATGCGGGGAAGAATGGAAGCGAAAAATCTCACCGATAACAACCACAGCAGCAAGAAAAAAAACGAGTCTAGAATGGGAGGCGAAACAGTCCTCGTCAATTTTATTAGATGATACATCGGTTTTGTTTTCCTTCTTTTATTTTTTCATTGTCTCGAAGGTGCTTTGTATCGCGCGAATGTCCGCTGATACGTCGGGCAAATAGACCCGCCACGTGCAGATCTCTTTTATGTCGCGTTCGTGGCTTCGCGTATAGTTTGATATGTTTTTTTTTATTTCGTTCTTTCTTTTCATTTATTTTCTTTCGTTCTTTTTTAAATTTTATTCTTCTTTTAATTTTTTGTAGTTAAATACATATTTATGTATGCATGTATTGCAATCGCAGTGGTAAAGAAGGAAAGAGTGAGAAAAAATGGGGGAGGGGGGTTGAAGAGAGAATTTTACTCGCTGGATATTGTGTAGACAAGCACGTCATGGCTTGTATTACGTGGTTATTAAATGCCGAACCTGCGTTACAGTTTTCGAAGAGAAAAATGAGACGACGATCGGTCGCTCAATTGTACAGTTTTCACTTAAGAAACTTTTACGGAAATCTTACGACGGCGGCCATAATTGGACGTATCGTTTCTTTTTGTACCCTAAAAACTTTGGATCCTTCCACCGTTGGAATGCAACGATTTTCGTCCTCATTTTGAAACTTTTGTTACGCGAATGGTTATTCAAACATAGTTTTTGGTTTTCTTTTAGAATTGAAGTCGTGAAAGTCTATTGACAATAAGTAAAAACGATTGAATAATTCTCACGAATGTAAAATAATAAATGAGCCCTAGAACGATTAAAAGTAATTAATTTTCCATCGGATAAATAATACATTTCCAAAACAATTAATTTGTATATAAAGATTATTTTTTTGAGAAATTGTATATTCGAAGAGTGAGTACATACAGCCCAATGATTTGTAACGTACTGAATTTCTGATTATTTAGCGTAATATATATAAGGCATTCCATGCCGATTCGACCTGGGTTTAAAACGTCACCTCCCCGATTTAACCCGCGATTTTTTACGTTGCAAAATCTTTCGAATGGAGCTTCGGAATACTTCGTTAATTTCCGTACTCATCGATAACCGTCGACTACATCGTGTGCCAAACAATGGACATGACCGTTCCGTGATCTTTTTTTTTTATCGCGCGCTCACGTCCAACGTCACGAAGCTTCTTTTGGCACGGGGACAAAAAGGATTCCAACAAAAGTTCAAACAATCATACAGGCAATGATGCTTCAAGGCGGATGTGAGAATGGGAGTAACGGTGCACTCCTCCGAGGGACGAAGAAAAAAAAACAGAAAAAGTTAGCTCCGCTGACCCCATTTACCCCGTTCGCAAAGTTTTACAAGTAGGTGTTACGCGGTACACGAGAATTACGCGAGCAGCCTCCTACGTCACAGTCTCGTTCGACGTACGTCCCCTCTGCTTCGACGTATCGTCGAACCGATGCCGTAAAATCTCGATAGTAATTGCGCAGGGTCCGATAGTTCGATGCACACACAGGCGTTCGTGTACGCGTACATCCCCGCACGTATATCTTTATCGCAGAGGCTTACTTGTTAGGGGTAAGCAGCGGGGGCGCGATCGTGACTGAAGCGAAAAAAAAAGTTGTAATCGGCCAGTGATGTGCGTCGATGCATTCACGGATCGATGTTTCGAGAGCGTGTATGACGTGAAAACATGGAGAAAAAAAAAAAAGAAAACCACTGGAACAACCGATTAATATTCCAGGTGCACGTGGTTATCGGGCATAACAAAAAAATGGGAAAAACATTGGAGACGGTAAAGACGAAAAGTTCTTTTAAGTTCATCATTGTTTCAAAGTTATTGATAAACGAGATAACGCAATGATAGTGCGATAATCCGGTGATAATTTAATAATTACGATAATACGACAATCGTATTATAATCATAACAATCCGATAATTGTATTATAAGCTTTTTCAAAATGTTTAACTAACAAAATATCGATCGTGCGATTATAATTGTAAGAAACAAAGTTGTTGAAAATTGAATTTGCAACAATTCTAGTCCTTACACTTTTTATCGAAATATTGAAAATAATCGAGTTATCGAGAAAAAAAAACGATTCTACGGTTACATTCAATATGGCGTTTTACGCAACGGTGTTATCCGGTTCCCATTTTGAGTTAGGATTGCCAAAGATCATATCCTTAAAAGTTATGGCAATAATGTTGCTTATTGGAGTTTTTGCAATTTGGCAAGTCTAACCTAAATGAACTACCGGGTAGAAGATTCATGACCGGTTTGACGGTTCCGGGGATTTCCGAACTGTGTTCAAGAGGATTTCACAATGGGTTCCTCTCAACCTGGCAAGTTTGCCGTCCCGATGGAAATACTGACTGAGATGGATGGTACAACACACGCACATACGCACACAAACACAGATAAGTCCTGTATAGCTTAGGATGCGCGTCGTAAATCAATATTTACCGTGTCATCGAAGACCAAGTTGACCTGACGGTGGTCCGTGATGGGATGAGGGTGCGGAGGCCGATGCATCCTTCCACCACCGTGAACTTCCGGATAGTCGATCTGTAACCACAAGCGAAAATCATTTCAATTTAGCGACTACCTTAAACTTTCTATTTTTCGTCTGGAAAAGTTTGCCAAACTGCTGCCTCTGTTTAACCCTTTATGGAGTCATGTTTAACTTCTGCAACATACCATTCAAATAGAAGTAAAAATATACCAAATGTCGATAGACCGACTTTACTCGATGTTGTACATCGGTAACAAAGCATTCTAACGATTTAGTAACAAACAAGCTCACTAGATGGCGATACTTGTATTTGTGTTTGATTTAAGTGACGAACAAGCTTGTTTCGCGTTCTTCGAGTTCGTTTACGAAAAAATATTTTGTTAGTGAAATAGTGATATTTGGCTGTTGAAATCAATATAAGTAAGAGGTGAGAGAATGTATTTCAATAATCAATAATATTTTGAAACTAGAAAATCATTTTTTTTATTATTTCTTAAACAGATTTTGTTTTGTTGCAAATATGCAACAAAATATGCAGTTTTTTTTTGGAATAATAAATACTTAATTTTTAATAACTTTTTTAAAATTATTATTTCCGTTAATAATAACCTATTTATCATCTAGTATCAATAAAACCAACAAATTTAACGACCTCGCACCGTAAAGGGTTCATACGTTTCTTCATTAGGTAACGCTGTGTAAGCACGAACAAACTGATTTTGACTGAACGTCTTACATGTGCAGAGGTTTTCCCAGTGAATATTTGAATTTTGCACCAATAAAGTGGAATTAAAAACAATTATTTTTTAAGTAAAGCCCTTTTGCCCGATTCAAGCTGGAAAAATCGAAAATAGTGAAGAAGCGTATGGGCAATTTTTTTGAAATTGGTATTCAGATACATTATTTATATTGTACTTAATTATTAACTAGATATAATATATCTAGTATATACTATATTAGAAGCTTGACTATAATATATATTATTTTTAACTAATAAACAAATATAATATAAGTAATATATCTAAATATTAATTTCAAAATCAAAGCAAACGATTTTCAATATTTTCCATTATTTCAGCTTTAATCTGTCGAAAATAATTTCATAAAAAAATAATTGGTTTCCATTGTATTCCATTATTGCAAACTTCACACAAACAACAAATCGAAATATGTTTCGAATGAGTACATTTCGCCTGTATTTATTAGAAATATACAATCTCAATTTTCCGAAAAATCTTATGCATAATAATAAAATATAGAAATAAAAAATGAATAAAATGAAAATACAGTTGGATTCCAACGACATTATTATTGCCCTCTCAAGGAACTGTCAGGTTAAGTTTAAAATAGCGTATGTTTTTCTGAGCATGCGTGCACGTATATGACGAATGTTACGGCCATTCTGACCAATTATCCTTGCAGTTGCTATTCAGTTTAATGTGCATTTCGTAAATGCTAATTAAATAATGCACGCGACAAGAATATCTCAAAAACTCAAAATACCATCAACATCTTTTTTTATAAAACGTGCCATCTCCAATGGCGTTTCTTTTGGCGTCAATCATCGGGTGTTTCTCTGCAGTAGTTTGTGCGTGACGTCACTGATCCAGCTTATTCACGAATTGAGATACGGATGGCTACCGGTTTATTTCCTACTGTTACGGATTTACAATTCGACTAATCGATCCGAAAACGCGCATAGGATTTCCCATTGAATTATAGCTCAAGAAGGAGAAACCAATTTCTTTTATCATTGACGAAGATGGATTTTCCGTGGCTTCGAACGAACGATAACGATGTTAAGTTTGGAAAGATTGGCCGGGCGAGACCTGATCAATCCGACACGCGTTGCACGTCTTTTTCTTTTTTTTTTTTTTTTTCTTTTTTCGTGCGCTCGATTCAGTCTAGTCTTATTGACAAGAAGGGAAGAAAGAAGAGGAGGAAGAAGATAAGGTGAACATTTTCCTTATCGCAAATTCACGGTAGAACGTTATCCGTTGAATTATTGGAATCGAAAAGGCATATGGCTCGTTTAAGTCGGAGGAGAGCAAATGTTTGAGCAAATTGACTTCCGTCCCTGATCGATAAAAGTTCAACCGTTGATGGGAGGTTTACTCGCGGGCTCCTCTATTTGCACCAATAATCCTTCGCTCGTAAATAATACGGCCCTCGAACTACCGCGTGTATATTTGTTCTGACAGAAATTGCGAAAATTTAATGTGCAATATGACTCCGCTATTCTCCGAGTTTCTCAGTGAAATGTTGCGAAACACTCGAGTATTTAACCGCGAGACAAAATGTAGCTGCAGAGATGCTGCGCGTGTGGGCAGAAAATCGCGAGCGCGACTCGTCTCCGACTTTCTACCGCGAAATAATTATAACTAAGTAAAATGTAGCTTCGTATAAAATTTAAGGATTGTACGTGTATTTGGGTTCGTTTGGGGAAGGGTGATCCCGAAGACGTCGAGGATCTTCCTCGTATATATACGTATAGTCAATATTATGTAAATCCACGTAGCTTCGAAATTGCTGTTGCTTGATATCGAGTGTATTTATAGAAAAAACCATTACTAGTACGTCCCGTTCCCGAAATAAATAAATCGTTAAGAAAGTACGACAAACCTTCGCAAAGGAAGCCGTTAAAATGGGCTTTGTGAAAACGCCGGAAAAATGGTCCTCTATTTTCTCGTTGTTTTTCATTGCGTTTCGTAGTTTTAATATCGATTTTTCATTTTGTTTGACGATTAAAGTCATGGATTTTTTTTATAATCTGATAAAATGAATTACAAAGCAAGAAATTATTAAAAATTAATTACACAAAATTTTTATAAATTTGTAACATAATTTGTATGATTAATGTATAATTTATAACATACTTTTAAAAATACAATTTTTGTAACGTCTTGCAATAATTTCAAATAACTCATAATTTCACATATTTCTTGTCGGAAATAAAATCGGATAAATCGAATAATAAAAAACGTAAAAAAAATGTTTGTATCGATTTTCGTAGCCCGAATTGGGCCAAGGAAGATTTGAGCGATTGAAAATAAAATTATTTTCGTTACTCCCCAACGATGTATGCTTCGACGTCGTTTTTTTTTTTTCTATTAGTACCTACTTTTAATCTCCCTATTTGTATGCCCTTCCCCTAACTGCCGTTTGTCTCCTCTTTCCTGTTTCTCCCCCTCTTTTGCTTTTATTTCTTTCGTAGGTAAGTGTGCTCGTTGCAAAGATACGTTCTCACAGACTCTAAGCTTCTACCGTAATTGAGCACAGTATATAGCATTCTATTAGCTGACCCAAAGACAGTGGCAGGCTTTGTCAAGGGTCTTGAGAATTTCTAGAGGTTGGAGGGGGCGCAGAGCGAGAGAGAGAGCTCAATCTTGTTGATGTACGTCTTCGAAGTACACGAGAGGTGTAAAGGGACAAATACTTTGTCAACGTTACAGAAGCTCGCGTATGAATGATCGGGAAGCACTGGAGCAAAAGAGAGAAAAATGGACAGATAATGGTGACACGAAGACAGAAGGCCTACGGAGAGCGACAGACTGAGAGAGAGGGAGAGCGAGAGTGATCGAGAGTGAAAGAACGAAAGTTAAACGAGGCGAATATGTGTCTAGTACCGGAACTCCGTAGGCCGGACTTCCGGTAGATATACCCGGAGTGACTCTCCGCTCGTTGACCATTCAGAGACACATTGGAATAGCCACTGAAATCTCGTTCGGAGCTTCCCTTCGACTTTTCATGTTTCTCCGCGAGATCCTCGCGAGAACGAAAAGCAACAGTGAAAAACTTGGTATATTTTCAATGTGAGAAGCAAAATCTTCGGCAAACGTACTCCGTTGAAATCAATCGTTAGATAAATGTTTAAATCTTAATGAATTGGCATGTGGACTGATGAAAAAAAATGACGTGGAAACACGTCAGTGCTTTCAGAACTACCATTAGGATATTCGTTGTACCTTCCAGTAATCCAGACGAATTGATAACGGGACTGATGCACAAAAATTAAGTAGATGTACGTCAGTGGTTTTGGGATTATCATTATGAAATACGTAATTCCTTCGTTTCAATCCAGATAAATTTACATCTGGACTGATGATAAATATGACGTAGGAAAGTGTATCAGTGCTTTCAGTATTATCATTTCGGAATACGTTATATATTTTTTTCTAATCCATATAAATTTATATCTCAACTGTTGATAAAGATGACGTAGAAACACGTCAGTGCTTTCAAAATTATCATTATGAATCTTTTTTTTTTAATTATACTTATACTTCAATTTTTTTTCGATGGGAACTATTTATCACTCTGATAATTCTGTTTCGGGGCAGCGTTTACATTTTTCTTCCATGGTTCCATCTACAAAACGATCGATCGATTTATCAATGACGGAACCTATCAGCACAATTCATTTCAACCTTACGCTTCTGTTGGATATTTTTTTTTTTCAGTTCGTTCGAGCTCGGCCCACCAACACGCCCCGCTTTAAGCACGGGCTTCCGGTGAACCCTTACGAAGAACCGGAATCACCAGGGTCTATGAACTTTCGATTGACAAATGTTGTGATCGCGAGCCGTCACGTCTCGGGAGACCCGAGACATTTCAGGTCAAATATCCGAAAACCGCGCCCAATACACGGCGAAGAGTGAAAACGGTTCGAATATCGAATCATAAACTCCCAGTTTTTTATCACTTCGTAAAGGGATCTCGTACCGAGGAGAGTCGAAAAGGGCCTTCCTCTAGGAGGGCCCTTTTCGACCTCCGTCAATTTTTCATAGCTTCGAAGGGACCTCGTGAGAAAATAAAAGGAACCCTTTGGGAATCGACGAAATCCCAATTTAAAAAAACTGGCGGATCGACTGTCAATGGGAGAAATTAATTGTCGTTTGTTTATGTATTTTGATCACAAATGGAAGTGTATCTGTGAAGTAAACGAATGTGAAGTTTTTCTCGAAAATATACTTCTATCCATCAGTATTGATCAACAAATGTATTTGGAATTGTTTTCTTCGATTATTGCAAAAAAAATTGATAAAAGAGACTTAATTTTCATGCAGTTTATTTGCTTCAATTGGTTTTCTAATCACCGAAATCGTTGGATCGCTTCTGAATCGAAACAGAAGGAGCGGATTCACCCTTTAAAGCCTAACATACGTCCAAAAGAATTTAAAAACTCGATTTTTTACAGATTATTATTCTTTATAGTTTTAGGCGTATTTCTGTGGAAGTTGACTGTAAAAATTCCGTATAGATCAAAAGTTATTATAGAAAACGGACTACCCAACGAAAGGCCCTAATGCGCGCCTTGAAACTTTAAACGCGTTGTTCTCAAAAGTACTATTTTTTACACGGTCTGCGTAATAACTCATACAGTTTTTAATATTTTTTTATTATTATTATTTTTTATATTTATTTTATTAACACAAATAATTATCATAAAATTAAATGTCACCAGCAAAATCGTACCCAAAAATTTAAATAATAACAAAAACACCATTTAAATAACTATTTCAGTTTTTAAAAAATTAATTATCAAACGGGACATGCAAAGTATTTTTTTGAAACTTATCCTGTTACTATCTTAATGACATAATGTTAACAGAAATGGCGATACAGCAATTGTTAACGTTTACAGAAGCAGTTTTCCCATAAGCACCCATGTTTTATGCCTATATTTATATGTACCCAATTATGTACTGAAAAATTCATAAATAATTCACGTTTTATTACTGTATCAACCCCTATCGTATTTTCTAGATTACTAAATTTTCTAGTACTGAATTTTCAAGAATTTTCCTGATTTTTTAACATCCATCTAATAATACCTTAAAAATAGACACGAAAGTGAAGTTTTTTGCGAGTGTCGATAAAACAGAATGGCACAATTACGAATCAATGTACAAGTTAGAGCGGATAGAAAAAAAAAGTCGTAGATACTCTATGGAGCACGAGGATTGAAATCCCGAAGTGTGAAATCCGAGAACGCATTGATGTTCAAGCTGAGTCCCGAGTAATACCGCAAGTATGCTCATCGTAGGAATAACAAAGGCAAAATCGTGCCACGAGCCAAAAAGAAACGCGTGATGCAACACCGAATTGCAGAACATCGGGAACACGGAAGCTTATTACGCGTAACAAGCCCAATACCAAACTGCGAAGCATGCAGACAAAACAAATCGAGCGAGCGACCTAATAATCTTCATAACGACTGCGGAATTTCGCTGTATCAGGATTTTCACGTATCCGTTTTAATAAGATCGCGAAATAATTGAAATCAAAACCATTTCTCGTGTAAAATGATCCATATTGCATATCATAAACATCAGAGCGCTGCGTTTTGGAGAGTTTACTCTTCTTTCATTATTTTACGATTATTCGATTGCAAAAAAAAATCATTTCTCGTATTAAAAAGTTGGAATATTGCAAAAGTACAAAAAAAGTATTATTCTCAAAAAAAATGCAATATTTATTTCAAAGTTTTAAAGCCCGATAAAGAATAAAGCTTTGTCAATTTTTCGACAATATAATCTACGTTAAGAAAAATCAAATTCGTTTTTGGATATTTTAGATCTTTGTTTCAAATCGGATGCACCGTCGAGCGCTTTATATTTCCAAGTCTTTCGCGTGGTTGTTTACAGCTTTATTATATATTGATATTTTAAATAGACATTATTTACACAATTTTGTTTGGTTTCTTTGGCGTAAGATATAGACAAATATCGCAAACATTTTTCAAGCACCTTTCTAATTAAAAAATATTACTTCATTATTACAAATCACTTAAAAACATTTTTTTCTTCAACAACCAATTGTCGGGTCGTTACAAAAGCCTAACTCTCAAATATTCTATATGATCAAAAAGTAAATAATTTATACAATTTATTATATCTACAAACTCAATTTTATATATCTGGCGTAGTTTTTGGATGTGTTTTTTTTTACCTGGACGGGTTCTCATTTTTCGGCATCGACTTTTGCATCCCCTCCCAAATTTTGGCCCTCTTCAGGTTCGTGTGTCCTGTCAAACTAGTTTATAAATGTATAATGAACTGGGCAAAGAGGAGGACAAGGGATCGCCACGTCGCCTCTATTATTCGTTCCAATCCAGCATACGAAATTTGTGAATAGAATATTTCAAACGATAATCCGTCTCTCCGCATCACAATACGCGTGCGCATGTAGAACGATAAAATGTATATACGAAGGAACACGGCATACTGGGTTTGACGTTATTCCCCTGTCACGCATACGACGAAGAACACTGAGGATTTTCCTTTTTTATTATTTCTTCGTTGCATCCACTTGGTATGTCTTCGTATTCGACGAGGAACAGGGCCCAACATCGAAAACAACGAGATCGATTACTTCGACGTGTTCTCATAGATCAGGGGTTCGAGAAATAAAAATATTCAATTTTTTGTTCCACTGACACAGTCACTGGCACTAGCTGAAATATATCGATCTTCGAACTAATATTTCAGCTAGTAATTTTGTTTGGATTCGAAGGAACTTCATTTGTTTATAATTTTATGTCGTATGGAAAGAATATTACGTGTTTATAAGCGCAAATGTATTTTAGAATTGTTTTTTTTTTTTGACGTATTATGAACCAAAACGTACAAAAAACACTATGAATGTTGAAATAGAACAAAAATGTTTATTTAATCATTTATTCAATAATCAAGTTATTAATAATAATTTTGGTTTATAAAACAATGCTCTCTATTAATTATAAGCTTTTTTTTAAAAACAAGTGTTTTCTGGGACTTTTTAAACCACTGTTCCGAATAAGGCCATACCCGTTATAACTTCGTACAAAAAAATTTTTTTTTAAATATAATCTTCAGTTTTAAATATAAATTTTGATAACAACATGTATAGTACTGATAAATCACTACATATAATTAGAATAAAGATTTACTAAGTAATATTCAAAGCATTTTTTGTTCGTTGAAAGTTTTAGTACGTCGAAATTTAAGAAACGTCTACGTGCGATCGCACGTGCTGCCTTCTAACCACTGCAAATTTGTTTGGGTTCGCCACTGCGCGGCGGTTGCCGTGGCAATTGCGGCAATTCAAAGGTAGACAGTCAACGATGAGAGCTCAATACGTTCGACTTTGTAGTTTTGGATATTTGAAACGTGGGCTTTATTAGGCACTGGGCCTTAAACGAGTCAGGTACCTTATTATCTATTTCCTCATTTGTAAGATTTTACGAAATTTCTTTTCTTTCAAATTCGAATTCTGAAATTCTGAATGAAACTCAAAAAATCCCAGTAGGCTTTTCGTCGTCATATTTTGGAAAAAAAATTGATGAGTCAGTGAATAATCATTTTTCTCGCGTTCCAACGATGCAACCTACATTTTTATTCAGCGATTCGAAGCAAATCTGAAATACGTGATTACGTATAAAAATACAAAATAAGAAATTTCATAGAATATACGATGTATATTATCAATGAAAACTTAGATTGAACAATAAATTTAATTCGATCGTAAACCGTCGAGTTTGCCACCAAGTAAAAAATTCAGATAAATTTGATTCCAAGCTCGATTTCTCCAAAATCCAATTGTGGCGACCTATCTCTCATCCGTTCATGTTTTATCCCATCTTTTTTTTTGTTTTTTTTTTTTTATTGCCAATAGAGAGTTTCGCGCGATCTCCGTGTAATGTCGCGGGTTCCGTCGACTGAGGCCAGACGACGGAGGCGACAGCGACCCGAATAAAACGCCCCACCGTCGTACCAGGATCGAGAGAGTTAACGGACATCGAGCAATGCTCCGTGTGACTCCAATCGAATTATCTCCCCTTTCTTCCTCACTTCCTCGCTCCGCGACATCGATGATACGATTTTCACCAAATGCGCGCGCACGCGTGTACCACATATCCAATACATCTCTGTTACACGTCGCTACGGGAGAGCAATACGAAAATACTGTAAAAAGGGCGACACGAGTTGCGAGGTTTGTTCAAAAAGTAAGGTGACTGTTTAAATTTCGCGGGCTAGGTACGTTCTATTTTCGATATTTTTTTGTTATGTCGATACACATGTCTCCAACATATGTTGAAATTATCAGCCGTTTTGTATATTTAGTTTGTTTTTTATAGATATTCAGGTTAGACGTGTTTTAGTGTGCTTGGCGATTTTTTTGCTAGCGAAAACTATAATTTCCCTGCTCACGCATCGTTGCTTGTTCACGATTGTTTTGGCGAAAAACAACAGCGTAATCATACCTTAGCCACCGTATTCACCGGACTTGGCTTCCTGCGATTCTTTTTTCTTCCGAAAACTGAAAGGAGTCACGAGCAAACGAAGATTTGCCACGATTAGGGAATCGTCTCAGTGTGACCCTTCGAAAAATCACTGATTTTCGCCATTTTTTTTTTTTAATGGTGTAATAAACCGATCGGTCTGGTTTTCTTTTTATAAATATATACATTCATCCCGAATTCAAAATGATTTTTTTTGCGGTCATTTATTTAGTATATAATAATTAAATAAATTGTTGAAATGACACGTTAAAAAAATAGGTCCTCTACGATGTCCACGATTGCGGCCGCAATTTTGGTGCGAAACACAAATCTCAAAAAGATTATTAATCCCTAGGAAAGTCGCTATCTCGCTATGGAGGTTTTTTTTATAATTTGACAAAATGACGGCAGTTTGAACAAAACATATCGAATTTAACCCTTTTTTCAACAGTGTTTCGTAGAAAGAAATAGGAAGATGTAAAGGAAAAAAATCGCGCTTCCGTAGCGCGATTGAAAATGACGTCAAAAATGTTCTCGCCGAATTGAAAATAGATATCTTCAAAACTCTTCCTTCGAGAGTGGACACCGTTTTAAAAAACACCATTCCGAGAAAAACGCGTTTAAAGATTGTACTCCCGCGTAGTCCTGTTCCGTTCCCTTTCTACAAGAAACGCTGTAATGACCGTAACAATATGAATTTCGATTAAAAAATTTGAGAGTATATTTAGAACAGTGTATTCTGTATGATAATGCAAAAAAAACGATTTTTTGAAAATTTCACACTGAGATGGTCCCTTAAGGAGATAAAGACCGCATCACTGGGAGAGCTTGAGGTCATACTAAAAAGCGGATATCAGAAGTGCTTCCAGGATCGGAAAAAACGCTGGCATATGTGTATTATATCTGAGGGGGACTACTTTGAATGAGGCAAAAGAGATATGGTTGAATACATAAAGATTTTTCGAATTTTTCGAATAAATAATGATTCTTTAAATTTGTCGAATACGCAAAGATTTTTCGAGTTTTCCTAATAAATATTTTTCGAAAAATAAAAAGTTACCTTTCTTTTTGAACAAACTTTGTGAACATAATCGTGCTGTATATAGCACGAGCAGTCTGAGTTTCGATCAGATCATGATTTGTGTACCCGAGTATATCGATGAACACGAAGCAATTATGGTGTTGGCGTTTTACAACCATGAGGCCCGAAATTTTTAATCGTACTAATGAGAAACATATTATAAACGTGGCGATATTTTGACGATTATTTAGACATATATGACAAGTTAAGCCAATTTCTTAGTCTCTTAAAAAGAGCTCTAAAAATATTAGCAATTGTTTGTAACTTGTTCATGTTTCGTAGAGATATAAATTAACGAAGCTTATGAATCGTTGCATTTTAACGAACATGTTTTTTTATAGTTTCATTTCTTTACTTCTTATTACGGCAACAAATATATTTTTCCCTTTATTTTGATTAAGCATTTTCAATAATCTAATAATGACAGCGAATTACCAATTATAATTAAATATCACAATTACATGGTTATTAAAATATAAAATAATGAGGACACATCTAAAGATAACTAAAAATTGGAGAAGTTCGAAAACAATACTTTTCATTACGTTTCAACAGGATGAAAAATCCTTATTAAAAAATCTTTTTCTCATTTGCATTTCTCATTAGAAGGCTTATATAAATAAAAACTTATTCCATTATTGTTTTTAGTCGCGCTTTAATGACTCGACTTTTCCGCTGGGTTTTTTTTTGTTGTGTCTGCTCGTTCATTACCTCCGACGAGACGACGGAAAGAGCTGGTGTTCCGGGCCAGCTTTTTGACCCCGAACGACCACGTTTCTTTCTCATAATGACTCGGGATCGTGCCTGTCTTCCTGTGTTTTCCTGCGGCGCCGCGTATTTCAACATCCTGAACAGATTTTTTTTTTCGGCCCGTTTTTTTTTCTATTTTTTAAATCACCCGGTACGCTTTGTCACCAGCCGAGATTTCGACCATTCACGGATGATATTATCCTATCCAAGTAGGCACCTTTGTCTCTCGTAGAAAAAAGCATAGTTTTCTTTTTTCCGAAACTTTTCAAAAATTTTCCAACCTCGGCATCGTTCCCGGGCTCAAACGATTTTTTCTTGTTTTTTTTTAATCCTGTTTTTTTCATCGAGCGAAAACGACGTTGCTCGCGGGGACTCGGAAGACAGGTGAATTTCTTTCGTGACGATGGGAATGCGTTTCGTCGCGACGGGTTTGCCGAGTTCCCGAGAGGAATTCGGTCAATCGAGAAACGCGTGCTCTCGTGGTAACCACGCGCTCACTCCGCACGTATCTACACCGAATTCCGCACACGTACACCACCACATTTCCCGACGCTCACTCTTTCTTTTTCAATATATTCATATATCTTTTATTTCTTTTTTCCTTTTGCCGCGAAAAAAAAAAACGAAACTGGAATTTCTCAGTTTCAAAGGACGCGCACGAAATATCACTCTCCTCGAGGGTTCACCACGGATTTCACACTCATGAAAATCAACTTCGATTTACGATCGTAACGTTTTTCTCGATTTTTTTTTCTTTTTAAACAAGTACAATGGTTTGATTACAAAATGAAACGACACTTTTCCAATTCGACGCGAATTTCCAATTTCCGTTTTTTTTAACGCTGAAGGTAGCACGCAACTGTTGAGTACATCGCGTACTTTTTTTAATTTTACGAATGACCATTTCGGCGATGTTTTTATTTATTTATAAATTCGGTGCTCGATAAGAAGAAGAGCCACGCGAGGATGAGACGCGGACTCTAACCGGCGGCAATCCGACATGCACTGTCGATGTACCCACGACGCTTCTTCGGGTTTCCGAGGCTCTAATACCCGGTGTATGTGTTGGATAAGTATGTTTGAAACGGCATCGCGTATGCGTGTATTTGTGTGGGTGTGCGACACATGTATGGGATATTTTACGTGTCCGTCTGTTTCGACGAGCGGGGGAACCGAGGAAACGTCACGTGACCAAAAAGAAGACACGAAGAACTCCTAGCGAGACGGAGAAAGGGAGAGAGAATGAATGAGGGGCCCCACACGTGTTGACTGCGTGTTGGGTTGACGCGAGACTTTCCGGACTCCCGGATTCTCCAAAATGTTCGAACGAACACCCACGCGAGTCCAAAATCTGCATCTCAATGTACTTTCGAGTTGTTGGATTCAAATTCAAAATTATTACGATCATTTACCATTTCATTAATTTTTCAAGACATCGAAGAGCTACTGAAGACTCAACGAAGCTTTTAAATCGCCATAAGCTCACTTAAGCAACGAAATGTTTTTGTTTTTTCATATTTTTGTTTCCCCATTGTTGGTAGATATTTGAAAATAGAATTGCGAGATTTTCATGAAGAATATTTGTGAAAATAAATACCAGCATTTGAAAAAAAGAAAAATAATAATTTCTGTTGCGTCGCAATAGCTATAAACTTCAAACACATTTTTCTTTTTACTACGTTGACGTTTGCGTCCTTGAAGTACAAGGAATATTGTTTATATTTGTATTTCCGTATTTTATTTTCTAGTTTTTGAATATTTTTATACCTGGTATAGGACTTCTTACACTGACATTTTTGTACTTTATATTTTTAAGAAACGCATCATATAAAATTATGAAAAATATTTTATACCAGAAAGTTCGAACTTGATAAACATTAAACTTACACTCATACTCGTATGTACACTTAAAAGTGAGAATTTGACGCTCAAAAATACTTAGAAGACTCTTACATTTTTTTCAGTTTACGTATTTGTAAATCAGGATAATTGGAATGCAACCAAGTCGTTTAAATTGGAAAATATATCGAACCCAAAAATTATCCGATGAAGTAATATACGACAATTTGAGTGGATACGCAATAATATTGGACGAGGTAGAACTTCTCCATCATTTGTCAATTACTGATATTTTAGGAATCAGCCTGCTCCGGTTTTCTCTCTTTCGCTCTCTCTCTCTCTCTCTCTTTTCTTGCTACCTCCCTCTCAGTCTATTCCCTTATGTGTAGCGTGTCAGGAACGTAGACAACGTCCGTTCCGCGGAGCAACTCGAGAGAGAAATTCCAACCGCCACGGGAGCGAGAAGAGCCACTGCTCGAGAGAAAAAGATGACTCCCGTCTCGTGCATTTAATCCTTTGAGCACAGCCACGCGGATAGTGTGGCACAGATCAAAACTTGCAGAGCTCGAAACTCGCGACGAAGTGGAAAAGGGGGAGGGGGAGGCCAAGAAGGGCAAGGGGAGCTAAACATTTCTCGAATATTCCCTCCGCCCACAGTTAGAATTGCGGGATACAAATCTTCTTTGTCCTTTTCCCTTATATTCTTGTCTTGTCGCCGAGTCTCGCGTCTAGGGATGTTGACTACGTTTCCGGTCCCGATATAAATACTTTGAGAAATTCGGAACGTAAATTTCTCTTTGCTCATTTATCTTGCTAATATTGTAAAATTTTAGTGCCTGTCTGTTTCCTCGGTTTCCTTTTTTTTTTCGTCAGGCTTAGGCTAAATTGGTAAAGTTCGAATACTGCGACGATATCTATCAGTTTTGAAATTTTGTTCTCTTCGTTCTTTCGATCGTGAAAAATTGGCTTCAAAACTGCTAAAGTTCCTTTCCTTTTAAAATATAAAAAAAATAAGATATATATTTTTTAGAATTTTGTTTGCACTTTTCAGAATGTTAATTTAGTTTTAATACATCGAGCGTTTTTTTTCATTTTGTTTTTGTCGTTTGTTCGTTTCGCAACGAATCGTGATCTTTTTTACAAATAAAAATCATGGATTTCGAGGTTAGAGCTAGAAAATACGTTCGATTTATTTTCGTACTCTAAACCAGACAACAAAAATTGAACAATAAAAGAAAGACTTTTGTTGCGTTTAAATCAGTGATAGAACCTATTTCATATAACGATCGCGATCATTTTTAATCATCGTGTGAAAAACTTTTTTTTCGTTTGATTACGTGATTACGAGCACGGCGGCCTATCATTGGAATGCAATGAAAAATTCGGAAACTTTGATTCGTGTGTCAAATAGACTATACGATATTCTTAGCTACTCGTTATTAGATATCGTTCTTTCCCTTTCAAACTTTCAAACGCACGTCTCTTCGACTACACGTGTTCCTTTTCACAAGTATATTTACGTTTCTTGCTTCCTCGTTTAATTTCATTCTAGCTTATTTATGTATTCCTGTATGCATTGGCCACCCTATCCCTCCCTATCCTCTATTCTGGTCGCCATTTTATCGATTTTTCCCTTCCCTTTTTTCTTCCTGTATTATATTCCGTCCCTTTTCAAGATCCCGATCCGGACCCACACCATTTCTTGTCCAATCCTTCACACCGTACATCCAACATGTGTATGTCACTCTGGGTTCGAATTCTTTCACTTTAGCACACACGTATGTCGAGACATTTACCTCACAATGCAATCGACATTTATCGTCCAAGAATCCTCGACGTCGAAAAAACGAGTGAAGAAACATACTTTGGCAGAGCTGAGCTACGAAAGTCACGCAAGCGTTCCTTGGGATTCACGGCAAATCTCGAGAATATATATTTTCGGACAGTGGAAGAAATAAAAAAAAACGAAAAAGACAATAATTGAATTTTGATCATTTACGGAAAATCGGGATAAATTATTTTTTGGCAATGGAGGAAATAAAAAATCGAAAAAACCGCAATGAATAAAATAAAAAAATTTTAATAATCGCAATGAATATCACCATAACGGACAATTAGTAAACAAGCAGCAATATCTCCGATTCGGTATTCGTATTTCAATTAATTCTGAATTGCCACCCCGAACTATACCGGAAAATCATGAGAGCTTTTTGTCACAATGCTCTATCATTGACTACTGATAAAATATATCAGGCGATGAATCAGGGAAAGGAAATTTCGTTTTTAGAAAAATTCCAGAAAAAATCGAAGTTTGTAAAGCAACATGTTATCCAATGAAAAAAAAAAACATTATGCATAAACTGACTATTTTTTCACGACTACAAATTATGGCGGAGACCAAAATCCAGATCATTCTCTCAAAATCAACAACAGTCATGAATATTATCATTTCCTTGTCTCCAATCAAAAAATCATCGACATCCAATGGATTAAATTTATCGAGTAGATTAATAATACAGATAGAGTATGATAAGTAATATTTCGAGGTCAATGACGCGTTTGATGAGTTTCGGCGCGGTTTTCAGCGACCAGACACACCGTTGCGACAAATGAAGTTCGGGGCCCTTCGTGCGACTCGTTTTACCGAGACAGGCGTCAAAGAAGTCGAGCTCGACGTCTACTTTATTTTTGGTGCCTCCTGGGGTGGCTTCTTCTTCGTTTCATTGGTGTCAGACTACGATAAAAAAAGTCACAAGTACATACGTATAAACTCGCGAGGAAACCGATTCTTTTTATCTCCGTTTTACGCCCCGCTCGAAAGTGCGATCGCGGAGAAGAAATTGGAGAACGGGCTAAAAAGGCGAGATGCATGAAAAAAAGGATTTTCTTCGAATTCGTGCCTCAAGGGAGCATAAAGTCAGAGTGCTTTACGAGATTGCCCGTGCGAGACTTTATATACGGCAATACTCGTGATTCGACTGTTCGAAGCACTCTTATCCTTTCCAATTTGTTGTCATTATTATTTTTATTCCCGAATATTTGCGGCAGCTGAATTTATGGATGGTATTCTGGGGGTGGGGTAGAAAACCCGAACTTCGATTGATCAGAAGGCCCAATATTTCGAATTGTAATATTCCGAATTACAAATTCCGTAATGTTCGTGCGAGCAAAAGCTTACACAGTGGGCTATAAATTCTGCAGAATATTTGGGGTCCACTGTGTAAGCTTTTGCTGGCATGAGCTTTACGAAATTTGTAGTTTCGGAATATTAAAATTCGGAATTTTGAGCCTCCTGGTTAATCGAAGTTCGAGTTTTCTATCCCAACCCGTATTCTGGGGTCCCTTAATGGTTCTCGTTTCAAAACTCGCACCTTAAAAATTAACAACGGAGCATTTTTACTCGTTTGGATATATATAGATACGTATATATACATATATATAAATATATATGTAAACCCTTCTTAGAAAGTACGTGAGGAATTCGAGGCTCAAAAGTAAACGTTCCGACATCTAAGCCCTTAAACATTGCGGCAAGAGAACGAAAGGTTCGTATAGCAGGTACAGACGCCCGCGGTCCCGAAAAATTAAACATTTCTACCTCTCTCTTTCTGTCTCCCTTCCTTATTTTTGTTCTCACTCCCACATGCCGATTATCGTTATTTCAAGGTCTCGTCCCAGATATGGAAAAGATTGCGAATGGCTGAAGGGTCGTGAGCTTTATTTTCCCCTGACCGTAGTCTTAAAAACTGTTCCATCGGCGAACATTTTTTTGAGTGGTCTCTTGCGATAAAATCTTTCGACGACGTTTCAGGCCTGGCGATTCGACAGCTGATGACGGTTGGGACAATATTTTCGTTGCTGGAGTTCAAACAAAGGAAGTTTCTAGAAATTTGAAAATAACGATTCGACAAGTGTAGATGGAAGTAGGATGTGATGAAAAATCGAAAAGGGACCGATTATTCGAGTGATCAACATTTTGGTTTCTTCATAATACGATGATAATTATATTTTTAAATATCAAAATATCGACGCTTCGATCGATTCTTGTAAATTATAATTTCAACAAATTTTGAAATTTGTTGAAATTATAATTTACAAGGTTGCGAGAGGCTCGACTGTAGCGAATAAAGAGAGAGACAATAGCCCAGCAGCCGGTTCGGATAGTGGCAAAAGTATCACGTGATAAAACGCGGGAACTCGAACGCCTCCGCTTTTTTTTTCTGGTATCAGCGTTACGCGGATGTTTGTACTTTTTCATTGAAGCCTCATTTGCCGAGTAACACATGGTCAACTGTTCGCAGATTGTCTCATCGATTGAAAAAATTGTATGTGTAGAAACCAGGAGACACGTGGGATGCGTGGAAATTAAACTCGAAGTGGCGCATCCAAGAGTTAAATAATATCGTATTCAAGGGTTGCATCTGAAATAAGGGTTCGTTTACAATTGCCGGATCTTCTAGCCAAATTTTGCGATCTTGTTTGTTTTTTTTTTTGATGACGTGATTGAGGAGCTATCTCAAGTTCAAATTACTGTATTCATCGCGACAATTTCAATCATCATTCGACGATTAAAAAAATAAATAAATAAAATACAGCCAACAAAACCCATTTTTTAAGTCATTTTTTATTTATTTTTATGTTTTTCGATCGTACACAATTTCACCAATTTCCAATAAAAGTCTCCAGGGTTTCTGTGTCCCAAACCCTTTAAAAAAATCGAAATTCGAGTGATCAATCGAAAATTCGAGAGACTGTGATGAGGTGACGAAATAAATCCTTGAAGTAGACTTTAAAAAGCTGAATACTGTTTTTCAAAGCTTACTTAAAAATCAGCTTTAAATAATCATATCGGGCATTGGGTTTGCAGCACAAAGTACTTCGAAGGGAACTGCAGTTTTTTTGAATATACATAAATAAAAGAATAATAATTAATTCAGTGCTGGGTATTGGTATGAGAGTGAAGCCCGTTGTGTCATTGTCCATACTCTCGTGGCTCGTTCGCCAGTTATGAATGAAAAGTCAGAGAGCTACGTTTCTCTGTATGCATGAATAATCTGTGTGTACGTAGAATACACGCGAGTACAGAGATGGACAAACGTAAAGCGTTTCTCTCTTGCTACAAATACACTCGCCAGTATGCTCCGCGTGACGTATAAGCAAAGTTAAAGCTGTGTGTGTGTGCGTGTACAAATTTGTCTCTAACGTATATACATGGTGCGCGCCAGTTTCGTATATCGACTCGGTGATCTCGCACCCACGAGCTGCGCCCACGCGTTTTGCAACCGTCGTTTGCTGACTGCATTAATATAGTTGAATATGACGTACACTGGCTTTCCAGCTGAGGGTCGTAAGTGCAGTCTTTTCGACCAGTGAAATTTTGACGATTCCGCCCTTTTCTCGTGACGCATACGCGCGAATGTACACGGAGTAATCGCGCGTGTGTGCGAACGTACGAACGACGCGGGGTCATTTGAGCATGAGATTGAAGAAAATGACATGGAAGCATCGCAGCGTGAACGTCGGATGTGCACGATCGAGCGTCTCAGAGCAACGCGAAAGTCGAGAAAAATTCGTTTTCTCCCCGACCGCTCTCCGACGTTCTGTCTCGACGCACTTGCAAATTGGAATTACGCGATGATTGAAAACGATCGAGAAATCAGAACCGGAAATCCGGCCAACGCGGGTATCGAAAACTAGCTTTCCCGCGCGACTTCGTAAATACGGATTTCAGTATTATAGGTTAAATACCTTTTCTTACCCCTTAATGAATGATTTTTTTCAAAAGCTGGAACGCTTGTTTCAAAAGCTGAAATATTGATTTCAAAGGCTGAAATACTAATTTCAAAATGCTGAAACACTCATTTCAAAAGCTGAAATACTGATTTGAAAAAATGAAATACTGATTTGAAAAGCTGAAATGCTGATTTGAAAAGTTAAAATACTCATTAGAAAAGCTGAAACACTGGTATCAAAAGATGAAATTGAGTTCAAAAGCTGAAATACTGGTTTCAAAAGCTGAAATACTGATTTTAAAAGCTGAAATACTGATTTTAAAAGCTGAAATACTGATTTTAAAAGCTGAAATACTGATTTTAAAAGCTGAAATATTGTTTTCAAAAGATGAAACATTGATTTCAAAAGCTGGAATACTGATTTCGAAAGCGGAAGTTTGGATTTTTCGCCAATTGGCTGAGCGACAATTCTCGAGGTTTTACACTTTGATAAATCGACAACATGCAAATGAAACTTAGGATTCAAACTCCTTAAAAGTTAAATTTTTGATAATACTGAAACAGTACGCTCTTACTTTCCAACCAAAAGTTTAAATACAAATTCTATTAGATGTAACTTTATAAACGACGAATTTTCAACTCTTTAAAAAGTAAATATCGTTAAATTCTTTTTAGAATCGCTTCTATATCATAATATTAAGACACCCTCTACATTTTACGTTTCAACCTTCAGCGGTACAGGCTGGGTGTCGATGAGTCAGTCAGTCAGTCAGACGGTCAATCAGAAGTTTTCTTTTTATACATATAAACGATCTTCGATCACTGAAAACAAATCCGCCCAACCTGATTATTCAAAATAATCGACGATAATCGAAAAAATGTTTGCTTTCAATTGAAACGGATATTTCAACGATTATTGAAAAGGATCGAATAATCTGAAGCGGAAATGTGCTCGACCTGTACGTAGGATTTCGTCGTCAGTCGTAACGTGAAACATGCAAACGTGATAAAAAAAAACCCAAACAAATGAATCCGTTCGAATGAAAAAGCTAATGAGTGCGATGGAAATTGGACACTCGAAACAAAAGACCCGAGAGGGAGGGTGAAGACTGTTTACGCCTCGAGTGTATATCAGCGGGGAAATAATAATGCGTCGTCCTAAAACGCGATGTATAGGCGACTGCACTGAACACGCCTATATGTGTATCGTGCGATATTTGTACGCGTTATACTCAAATGGATTGGAGTATGCACTCGACGCGACGTACTTCAATTATTGCTGCATTAAATTGCTCGCGTATACGCCGAGCGCTCACACTTTACTCTCTCCCTCGATCCATCTCTTTCTCCGTCTAACTGAATTACGATAACGGACCGCACGACAATATTCATTATGTAGTCCAGTCGAGATAGACAAAAAAACAGCCTGGAATAGAAAAAATTCCTGGAAGCAATTTTTTTTTTTTAAACGTCGGGAAGGGTGGTTGGGAGTCTACATTTCGATTTTCGGGACAATCCTGATTGTGCAATCGCCACCATCTTGATTTGAAGTTCAGTTTTTCGATTTTTCTGAAATAACTCGTTAATTTTCAACTTTAGAGCAAAAATGGTAGTATACAAAGTTGTTGGAAATT